>WAAB01003181.1:0-15477 GCA_013389865.1 Piaya cayana | reverse complement strand
TTGGACTCTGCCCAGCGGTCCAGTCTGTCCAGATCCCTTTGCAGGGCCTTCCTACCCTCCAGCAGATCCACACTTCCACCCAGCTTAGTGTCATCTGCAAACTTACTAAGGGTGCACTCAATGCCTTCATCCAGGTCATTGATGAAGACATTGAACAGGGCTGGACCCAACACTGAGCCCTGGGGGACCCCACTTGTCACTGGCCTCCAGCTGGATTTAACTCCATTTACCATCACTCTCTGGGCCCGGCCAGCCAACCAGTTCTTCACCCAGGAGAGCGTGTGTCTGTCCAGGCCGGAGGCTGACAGTTTCTGTAGCACTTACAGATTTTATTAAGAGTCAGATGAACTTCCATACCTGGAGAGAAAATGGGCTTTAGGAAATCTAAAGAAAAGGAAACAAATACTCTCTTGAGTACTTAATGATACTTTTTTCCATTACTCCTAAACTCACCATACCTACTGGATTATCTCAGTGTTACACTTGCAATAATTTTGTGAGTTAAAAATATAGTTAACTGCAAATGACATTTCTTCTGAACACAGTTTGGACTCTATAGGGACTCTAGAGACCTCGTAGAATTAAATTTAGTTTTACCTTTTAGCTTCCTGGGTAGAAAGATTAAGTGACTTTTCTTTTTTTCCCCCGTTGTTAAAGTAGTTTAAATTCTTTGGGCCAGATTTACAAGGTATGTTTGTGTCTAAAGACAATAGCTCTGTAATCAATGTTAAACATGAATACAAATATTACTGTGTGTGTATTAGCATAACGGCCCTGAGATAAGAATTTCTTGAGGCTCTAGAAAGAGGATTCTGTCATAATTTTTTTTAAAAAGACTGTAGATTTTTTAATGACTTTGGTATTAATGGTACCCTTAATATCTCATCTTTAAAACAGGGATAACCTAACACTGGGAGAAAGTAGCTGTGGTGCAGTGCTCATGGACTGACTTCTGTGGTCTTCTGCCATCACTTGTAATAATAACAACTGTAATTAATAGTAATAATAACAATAACACATCATCTCTGTGTAGAAAGTGTAGACAGGTTAACATAGAAATATTTAGATAGACTTATTTTAGAAACATGGGTTTAAATTTCTCAGTCCAAAGACATCCGGAACTTGTGCGAGGAGAACATGTTGTACAGAATGGTTTTGGAAACAAGCAGACAAGCAAGCAGTTTCTTCCTGTGCTGCCACAGGGCTTATTTCTTATTTATTCTTTTTGTCTGCCCAGTTTTTTTTTCAACACCAATTAAAGGCTTATTCCTGTCTCTAAGTTCAAAATACTTCAGGCTTAAGATGTCCTGGGTAATCATCTTGTTTCGTCTTCCTCTCTCTTCTGCAAAAAGGACCATCAGACCAGTCAGTTCACTGCAAATATTGAACTGTGACACCATCAGGTTATATTTTTTCCCAAATGCTTCCTTTTTCTGAGGAAGGAAATGAAGGTAACCAGCATTATAAACAGGGAGGCCTTTTTGCCTAATAAAATAAGTCACTACCTGTTAAGCAGAAATGAAATCAAGACAGTGCATTACCAAATCTTTGATTCACTAGATTGTTCCCATAATTTTTTTTTAACACACTGTCTTGCAATTTCATTTTAGATGCTGGAAAGTTGTTATTGGCTTTCTTTTCCCAGACACTGTTAATTATATGGTTGATTCAACTTCTCTGGAGATGTTGGGTGGACAAGGCACAGGTGGACAAGGTGTTGTGTGGCATGGTTTAGTGACTGATAGGAATGGTTGGACTCAATGATCTGGTGGGTCTCTTCCAACCTGGTGATTCTATGATTCTGTATTTGGCACTGATAGTTTTTATCTTCATCAGGGTATCAGTCTGGCCTCTGAAATCAGCTTGTATCTTGAAAACAAGTTTGCTAGTTAAATATTGTTGCAAAGCAAGACCTGCCCTAGAGGCCCATGAAAAACGTTAACGTTCCTGCCATTCAAGTTGTAGCTAAACTTGTTAATGAGTCAAGACCCATCAGGTCAACATGGTACTGGGGTCAATCCAGTTCTAGTTCAGCCACAGAAGTGCCACAGTGCTGCCATCACCAGGTGTGCAGAACAGTGTGTTCTGTCTTGAGTGCCTCAAGAAAAGTGACAAAGAACCTATATTTCTTATATACATACATCTCTCTCTACATACAACCTATACATCTCCCATGCAGGAAACCTGCAGAGGACAGGTTGAAATGGTTGCAGGGATTTCCTTGCACAGCCCCACAGACCTGTTTTCTCATACGTACACGAAGGAGAAACATCTTGAAGAGTTTGCAACACTTCTCAGCATGCTAGGACATAGAGGGTGCCCATCTGGAAACTAGTGAGTATTGAGGTCCATGGGCATTTTCAGAGGTTATCATTTTGCAGTGGCAGTAACTCTGAGGCTTGAGAGAAATTAGTTCAAATTTCTGCTTTGTAATGGATTTTCTCTGTGATTCCTCTGACTTTACTAAGTAGGTATTTACAGCCATGGGGAAGCCTCTGCATTGCTCCTAGTTCCCCATGCTGATGTGGAAGCCTTGGATGTTGCATCTAAAACTTCATCTCAGAACTCACAAGAACACTATGAGGATCACTAGAGTTAAGACTGTAAAGTACTTGTCTGCAGGAATGACAGGAACTATTCACATACTTTAATACAGATGGAGAGAAAAAGATGAAAACAAGACAAACTGATAATATTCCTAAGGGGCAAAAATCAGCCCACGGACTGGATTGTGAAGGGAAGAGCTCCACAACTGGACTGTCAGAGAGCAAAAAGCTTGGCACTCCATCCTGCAGAAGCTCGAGAACTCCCATGTTACTTTTAAGATTACAATTAATGATTAATACTCATCCATGCCCAGCTGCTTCTTCCACAGCTACTATATGGATTGTTCCCACTAAAGCTGCTGGTGCAGCAGACCTTTTGATGCCAAGGTGAGTTACCCATATAAATAAAGCAGAAAGCAAAGATTCACGCTGAGAATAGAACAAGGGAACCTGAGAGAGCATTTCATCTCTCCACCAACTACGGTATGTGAAAAGCTGTTTGTTTCTGTGGCTGCAACTGATTAACTAAACACTGTCTGAAGGTATCAAATAAACCTGTGGAAGAGCAAAAAGGGATCTACATGTGCCTCTGATACATTACCTGCAGTTTTCTGGGGGAGATATTCTGGATCTGAGATATCACATCAGACTTCAGTCAGATTTCCTCTTGCTGACGGCAAGACAGAAGTTCATGGGTTTTATTTTTTTGTCTGGCCATCCACCACAACACTTTCTTGCAGTTTCCCAACCTTCAAGACCTCAGCTTCTCCAGCCTATAATCTCATGTCTGCTCACATCTTTCCAGAAGAGAACATATCCATTTCTGTAGGGGAAGATAAGGCTGGGATAGCTCACACAAAGTAAGAGGTACATAGTTGAAACCTCTGTTCATTGCTGCACTGTTATTCTAACTTTTAATTTTCGATTTTATACTTAAGTACTGGAAGCCCATCATTTATAGGGAATTTCTCTGTGACAGTTTAATTTGGGGATAATGAAGTGGAATTGACTTTGAAAAGCAACAGAGGATATAGGAACTGCAAGCATTTACCAGCTTTTCTGAGGAACAGAAAGATGAGAAAACAAAAAAAGGAGAATGACATATATATAAAGACATCATTATAAAATTTAGATTATATTTCACTTCCTAGTGTCTATAGAACAAAGGCATATCAAATGCCTCTCAATTTAAATGCTGTCTTCTGAAAGGACATGAAGAGTGGAGAAAGATTTATCATGGATTCTTAAAGATCTCAGTAGCAGATGCATAGCATCCATTTGTGGATTTTTCTGCATCTTTTTAACTTTGAAATAATTGAATATCTATGAGATTGGTAGGAGATCAGTGCTATGAGCAGGGCATAAGGCTAAAGTAAATGGGAAAAGTATCTCTGCAGTTAGAATTGCTCTGTGAGCCATCACCTTTTGGTACCTTCCCCAATCTCAGGAGAGATCTTTATTAATGGGTTCTCCTTAACAAGGGTGTTTTAATAGCAGTCTCTCCTCTTCCTTCCTGCTGGAAGGAATTCTGCAGCCCACAGTCAGTACGCTTGGCAGCACCATCCAGTAAAATGGTCTGCTCTGCAAGTGTCATGACATCCCTGCACAGCACAAAGTTCACACAAAACAACTGGAACCCAGATTCCAGCAAAACCACCAGGCACCAGGGGGTTTCCTAATAAGCTTGTGTTTGTTGCTGCCTTACTATAAATCTGTGAAAGCTCTTCAGTGTCAAAGCAAACTGAATAAAAGGTCAAGAACATCATCTGCCTTCATGTTTGCCTTCTATCACAACCTTGATCAGTCTATCACTGTCTATCTTTCTCCATATTTGTATTCCCCTTGAAAAAGTTCTTGTGTATCCCCACCTTAGCTGTTTGCATGGGTTGTCTATGATCTCTGTTTTGGAGATCCCCACACTATTTCTGGGCAGGCTGGTCCATTCATACAGAGGACAGCGCCTCAGTTCTGAACTCAGCTTAACTGGTTTAAGTCCAGAGGTTGCTGCACTGTCCTCCATTGTGCTCTGCAGTTAACAGCCTTGACCCTTCACTCATTACTTGGGTCTGAAGAATTTTTCAGGGACTTATTTGCTTTGTACACTACATTTATCCTCTTTCTCAGAGAAGGTGGGGCCACTGCCTGCCTCTCATGTAGACACCATGGTAAAAATGAAGGCGTATAGACCCTCCAGTGGTTTGTGTTGGCACAGCAACATAGATTTCAGGAAGACTTAAATGATTTATATGAGCCATAGTAATTCTAATGTTTAAACAAAGATTTTGTTAGCTGCAACACAAAAATTTGATTTCATACCATAACCACCCTTTGCTAGCATTTATCGATGACTGAAACAAATAGTTTCCATTTAAAGCAAAATAATATAATGGAGGAGAAGGTCAGCAATTAGGCTGTAGAACTAGTAGCCAAATGAGAACATTGATGCAGTTAATGTCATCAGGCCAAAGTAAACATCAGCTGTTTGTGCTTGAAGACAATTGGGGTTTATAGTACAAAAGTGAGTCTGTGTGGGATTAGGTTTGTAATATTATATCAATTTTATAGCTGCAAGCTATAATAAAATAATAATACTTTGCACATACATAGAGTTTCATCCTCAGATCTCATCTTGAAACACTTTGTAAATGTTATTTAATCCTCCTGTCCCTGTGAAGTGCATATTAGATTATTATTGTTATATCAGTTTTTAAAATGGAAAAAAAAGAAGTTAACTGACTCACCCAAGGTCACTTCCTTCATGCTCAAGAAGGCTGTCAGCTGACAATCATCTGTGGTGCAGTCTCCAAGCTGAAAGAAAGTATGTACTGAGCTGTAGAGGATAAAATGATAATGCCAGTTCCTTCTGATGTTCAGCTGTATGAGAGACAGAAATGCTGTGTCTTTGCAACACACCTTTTGTTAGTTATGCATAAGTAAAAAACAACTTTATGAGCAACAGAACTAATAAAACTGATTTCCTTCAGATGTTTGTCTCATGCTAGTGCTATGTTTCTCTGCTCCAAGTTCTTGTTAAGACTAGTGCATGCATATTGTAATGTAGAATTATTAATGCCAAATTTGTGCTGAGATCACTCTTCAACCTTCCTCCCAGCTAGGGATATTTATTTGGGTCTTTTCCTCCAGCCATATTGGTTTATTTTCACAGAATCACAGAATCACTGGGTTGGAAGAGACCCACCGGATCATCGAGTCCAACCACTCCCACCAAACACTAAACCATGTCCCTCAGGACCTCGTCTACTCGTAACTTAAACACCCCCAGGGAAGGCGAATCAACCACCTCCCTATTTTCTAAAACATCTCTTGTAAAATTTACTTTGAAACTGGCTAATGTACTCAAACATCACAAGGAAGAAGCAAACAGACTTGTAATGTAACCACAGGCTTGGCTTCCTTACTCTCTTCTACTTTTGTGCATATCAACTGAAGAACAGTGGACCATACAGAGCATACCTTTCAGGAAAAAGTATAAGAACCTTTTTTTCTCAAGAGGACTTTCAAGAACTAAGGTTATACAACTTTTTTTTTTAAAAAAAGAAAAAAATGCAGGTATTGTATGTCTCCCTGCTTTCAGGACAAGTCATGCAATTACAAGCTTTACTTAGGGGTTAAAGATACTTGCTCTTACAGAAGCTAAAAGCCCTATGAGCCAGAGGTTACAAGGAACATCACTGGCACAAACAGGACCAGAGGTTAACTCTGTGACTAAAGACTAACATTTACAAGAACAGCTCCCATTTAGGCATAAAAATAGATTAATAGTAAGTTTTTATTAATTATCTCCGTTGGCTTATTTTGTTAGTTTGCAACTCTGGAAGTAAGCAGTGAGATGGAGGGGGAAACTGCTATGATCCTTGACAAATCCTGTCTCATCTACAGTATTTGTCACCAGGAGATTTCAGAGAGACATGCAAAGGAGGAGGATTTGCTGTCCTCATCTTACTATGTGTGTAGAATAAGAAACCCCAGAGAGATCAATGATGGGAGCTGCCTTCATGGCCCAGTAGTGGGGTCTCTGCACATCAAGCCGTGCAGCAGTGAACTGGGCATTCTCCTGAAAAAAATGAATACTTTGGTGTGCTTATGAACTTGCTAGAATCTGTGAATGTGTCTGTAAAAAGACATATTTGGAGGGGCTCTTTTATTACAGCAGAATTAAAGTGAATGAATCATAGAATCACCAGGTTGGAAAAGACCCACTGGATCATCGAGTCCAACCATTCCTATCTATCACTAAACCATGACCCTCAGCGCCTTGTCCACCCACCCCTTAAACACCTCCAGGGAAGGTGACTCAACCATGTCCCTGAGCAGCCTGTTCTAGTGTCCAATGACCCTTTCTGTGAAAATGATACCATATTGCTAAAGCACATATTCTACCTTATTCATTCTCTCTGCCAATCCCCAGTCAAAGAATAAACACTTTCAGCTCTCCATTTTGGAGATATGATGCCCTGTGATTCTTTCTGGATTTCACCAGCAGAAGATTTGAAACCTTGGAGAACTCATGTAGTTTATGATCTCTCTGCTGTGCCTTTGAAGGATAGAATTTATGTGTTTTCAAGTGGCTATGACATACATACGTTGCAACATTGTATATAGATATATTGACACCCTGCATCTCTCCCTGTCTCTTTGACTTGTGTCAGATAAAATCACCTTCAGTAGGACTGTACATAGTGACTCCTTGTCACTTCAGGAATTTGGATTGAAAATAAGGCCTGGTATATATGAAAACAGCTCTAAATATGCTCTGATTCCTAGTGGTTTCCTAAGGATGCCAGAGACCTACTCCACAACCACAACTGACCTACACTCTCCTGAAACAAATGCAAAACAAAGACACCTTCTTGGACTCCTGCAGGAAAATGGCAAATACAGTAAAACAGAGCAAAATCAACTAAATGTTCCCTTGGCCACTGCAGCTGACTTGGTCTGTGGGCAAGTGCTGACTCCAGACTGGGAACATTTCTACTGTGCACTTTCTATGTCATCTGGACTGATACAGAATTTATTTGCTCAAGATTTGCACATACTAAACTGTGACTTTTTTTTTTTCTCTGTCTCTGTTTCCTCCTGCAACAGAAGGATTACTACAAAGGGTGAGGGAAGAATAGTACCTTACTCTTTTGAAGGGGAAACAAAGCAGGAAGCAACATTTTCAAGCAAGCGCTCTGTCTTTTCTGACCGGAGAACCATTTGCTCTCAGTCTCCAGTCCTGCAGGCTGTAGAAAGAATGAGATCCTCAAATGAGTTTCCTCAGTAGTTTTAAAGTAGCCCACAACATATTGGGAAGGAATAAACAAGCTCACAGTCACAATCTGATTGATAGGACAATTTCACTGTTCTGCATTGAAGGAATTTGTGGTCTAATATAAAGCCCTTTGAATGTCATTTGAAGTTTTCCATCAAAGTATCTGATGAGTGGGACGCACATAGGGGTTTATGGGAAGCATGTTGGGTTTTTTTCCCTGAAACTGAGAAACATACGTTCCTTCTTGGCAGTACAAAAAATCTCTTAAAGTACTTATTCTTGTGTGCTCAACCAGCACCTTCAGTTGACCTCTGTGACTGCTGTTCATACAGATGTGCCTGATAAGATGCAGCAATTTTTTTCCTTCAAATATCATGAACTTATAACTACAATGAATGTGTACTTAAATAAAAGAAAGATTAAATATTTTCAGTAAAACTGGAGAGTAGCTTTGCATGTCAAAATTAATTATCTGTTGAAAACGTAGCAGACTATATGAAATAACAAGAATAATAGACAAAAGACATACCTAATAAACTAAAAACCCTTGGGCTATGAACTCTCTACTTATGTAATAAAGGGCTACAAAGCCACATAGCTGAAAACCTATTCACAAAGAATGCTGTACATTAAATACAGATGGAGTTTTCTGATTTCTTGGATGCAGCAAAACCCACTATATGTGCATGTGGTTTTACATATGTTTGAAATAGAGTCCAAGAGGTTTTGGCCTAGATATTTTGGAGACTCCTAATTGAGACCTCTCTGACAGGCTCAAGAGAGTTACTGAGTGTTCTTCACCCCTGCCTTTGGCTCCTTTGTGCTCTGCAGCTGGCTCAGTTCATTTTAGCGGTAAAGCAATTCCTGAATATAAAGCATTTGAGATGCAGAAGATGATATAGCCACTGATACAATTTATTATGCTCTTACTACCTAAAGCCACTTCTAGTCACTTAATGTGTCAATGACTAAGATACAAAAGAACATAATAGCATACTACAAAGTTATCTATTAAAGGTCAGGAAAGGTTTTTTCATTTCAGGATTTCCATTCTCACTTAATGATATCATAGATGCCATAAAAATAATTTGCTCAGTCTTCAAAAATTAAAAAGAAGATAATGTCTGTTTCATAAACTATTTTTCTCACTGTTATGTCTATGTGCTTAATATAGTATAACATTTAAGGAAATCTAACCCTCAAAATATGATAGATAAGATACATTTTCTTGCTTTGTTCTCTTCATATTCCCTCACATTTTATCTAGAGCAGAAATTTGACTGGTTTCATTTTCCATGTAATTTAAAAAAAAAAATCACATGAGCTTCAACCGTCACAGTGCCTACAATGAAATATTCTACTTAAGAAATGCCTCAGACACAGTTACTCATTATAAGAAAGGGAATGAAGAGGAAACTTTGCAGTGACAAAAAATATACTTTTGTGGTTAAGCTAAAAACTGATCTTGAAAGACACTAGTTTGATGAGAATGATCAAGTTAACAGCAGTAAGATTTTACAAAAAATTCAACTCCTGAGCCACAGGGAACAGGCAGTTTTTCAAGATGTTTTAAGCAGTTTTGCTTGGCCTCAGCACAAACCAGTTAAATACTTTCAAATAATTTGATCAATGGTTCCACTTGTTTATTAAAGTTGGGTATCTGCTAAATGCAAATTAAATCATTATCTTCATTGGTGCTGTTTTTGGAAGAACTTGTTTAATCAGGCCAGAATTCAATCAAAGCACAAGTGGGACATCATCAAAGACAATGGTCAGACCTGTTCTCATTCAAGAGTTATATTTGTGTTACCAAGTAATTTCATACAACAGGAGCAAAGCGGTAGGTTGATATAGCCTCTGCTGAACTCCCTACATGTCTACTGTTTGGAGTTTGAGACTTTTGCTTCAGACTACAGTTAGTCTGATCTTCTGGAGTGAAAGTCACCACTGAAGAAATTGTTTGAAACTGTCCTAAGGACCAGGTCCCGTTTTGTACCCTTCTGTCCCTGTGGGAGCAGGTCACACTTGGTGAACTCTTGAAGAGCAGCTTCTAGTTCATTCAGACCAGGCAGTTTGATTCAAAACCGCTCTACTACTCCAAAGGAGAACACTAAAAGATGAAACTGTGATGGATTATCAAAAAATGAGGAGAGAGAACTGCTTTTGGAAATAGCATTTTAAATCTCCCTGAGCTACAAGGAAATCATTCCAGCATGCAGTTAAATGTCCTTCCTCAGTCAGAGAGAAATTTCTCATCAGGTGCATTTATGCCTCAATTCCCAACCTGTTGTGTTTCCTTCCTTTATCTCTCTTTGATAGAAATCTGGCCTGAAATTTCCCAAGGGATTTAAATAAATAAATTACAGAAGCTACTGAATGACTGCGGGATATGGAAACCAACTCTCTTCAGAAATTCCAGGTGGAACTGAAAGCACCTTAGCAAAGGTATTCTTTTTCACCGTGTGTTTGCACAGTGCCTCTCATACAGGGGACATGCCTCCACCATTGCATTAGATATTTTGTAAGTTTAGTTGAGGAAAATTGCTGCAGAAATAGGACAAATGAATCAAATGTTTGCAGAATATTAAAATTGCTTTTTTACAACCTAACAATTTATCTTCAGCACTGGTTTTCTATTCCAAATCTATCTGCCTATTCTGTCATATATTTGACATTTCCAACTGCAGAGCAATGAATTCCAAGGAGCTTCAGCTATGTGGCTTACTGTAAATTAAAAAATAATATGAGTAATTTACTAGGAATAGATTCAATTTGCAGGTTACTATTATTCTGTAGTCTTCTTTAGAGAGCCAGGAAAGCTGTCAGTTATTAAGCAATGACCTAATACTCTGCTCTCAGTTTTACTGCAACATCAGAATTCTTCTTGCTACTTTACTAGGGAATAATGATAAAACAACTTTAGGCATATGACTAAAAATCATGCCATTATTGTTAATGATTGTCTTCTTGGAAATGCATGTTAACACAAAGAAATGAAAGTAGTTGCAAATTCTTCCATAGAAAATTATTACTGAAGTGTTTATCTGTCATAAAGCACTTGCCTACACTGCTCCTTGGGAGTGCATGAGTTTATGAGTGTTTGAATATGTATGTGTGCTTGCATGCACTCATGTTCATATTCATGTGCCTGCTCATGCATCATGTAAGTACACACATTAGAGGTGAATGGATGCAAGTAGAGTTTCTGAATGGTTAGGGTTGTTATAAAAGCATAAATAAGGATGCCTTGAAAGAGGTTTCATGTGTCATTGAAGTGGGAGAAATATCCTCTAGATACTAATCCAAGAAAGTTTTTTACTTTCAGGCAGAGTTATCAAAAAAATGACCCAGGTGATTTGGAAAGAAACATGGCTTATAATGTTAATGACTGAACTACTTCTTCAGGTCTCTGTAATTGCTATGAAAAAGAGTCAAATATGTGAGCAATATTCTTATTTAAAAGTATGAAAATCTTTCATACTCAGAAAAAAACCTAATCTGGATTTCTTTAAACAGAATTTATTACCTAGATGTCAGACCAGACTGATATGAACTTCACAGATTTTGAGCCTATTCTCATGTACTTAAACCTAGGGTAATATCTTCAGCTTTCACATAGTTATTGCCTTCCTCTCTATCAAAACACCTGCAATCTTTGGAACTAATCTCATGGCCTGCATAGAATTAATCCAGTCTGGTTTCTAGTTTCAGTAAGCCTTTGTATATATATTTATATGATCATACCTGCTTTTTTTCGACATGACTGAAATGCTTGTGGAATTAATTCCCTGTCAGACTTCACAGTGGAGTATAATCTTAAATTGTTTACTAGGCTACAATGTGATTTTCATCTACCAGAGGCTCAAACAGAGCGATACCATCAGTTACAGAAATGCAACACTGCTGTGCTACAAAAACTACATATTGATCTTATCCATACTCAGCATTCTGCTTCCAAGCCTTGTAAGATCCCAAATAAGCATAGAAGTGAAAATGGTGGTTTGAGTTATAGAAAATGAAATTTCAAAACCACACTTTCTCTCAGTTGAGTTAGGTTAATATTTTTATGACATTCATCAGTAGTTCTTGAGCCAGAGTATAAACTGGTATACAAATGTATTGGATTGCCTGCCCAGAATCTAGCTGTTAATAAACGCATTTGGTAATGACTACAAATCCACTGTCACAGACATGCTGTCTGACTCTGTCTACCTTTTAGGAAGGAAGTTCTTAGAGGAAGTACACCGACTTTGCACACTCAGTTTTAGTGGTTCTTGTCACGCACAGTATTTTCCATTTGCATCTATTGAATAGAAAAGAAACAGCTCCAGAGAACAAAAACTGTAGCCAAAAAAACCCCAAAACCAAAACTGGAAAACCAAATCAACCACTGAATTGTACATTAGTTCACTGTTTTGTTGGGTAGCAGCAAGGCTAAAAAAATAAAGCAAACTGAAACACACACACAAACACTCTCTATTATTAGGAAGAGTCACAGATTTTATGGGGCTTACTTCAGATTTCTGGCTGTGATTTGTTATCTCTGGTGGAGGATAGGGACTACAGTATCTTCACTAACCATCTGTGTTATTTAGACAGTTCTGGGTCATATACAGGACAGAACCAAAGTCAAGTAATTATGGGATTGCTTATGTGTAGTTAAGCTCCATTTATGCTTTGTAGCCTCTTTGCAGTACTTCACATAATCTCACATTTTGAAATAATTTTTTATGACTTTTCAAAAATACAGAATAATTTTTTTGTTGACATTGTCACAAAGGAGGGACCAGGCCCAAATATTTGTATTCACAGTAGGGGTTTTTTTGGTTTTATTTTTTGTTTGTTTGTTTGTTTGTTTTTAAAAAAGAAGTGTGGAGCTTTGAAAAATACTTTTCCAGTCCCAGATTAAAGTCAATTTCAAAACAGGTAAGTGGCAATATCCCTACTTAGTCCAGGTAAATTCCCACTGAAATCAAACAGAGGTCTAAGCATCTGAGAGATGAGTAACTGTATAAAAAATACAATAAAATATTTATTAAAGTGAAAGACATCTCATAGAGTGATGGCAGCACATAACTAGTGTCCACATGTATTAAAAAAGTAGCATTGTATTGGCATTTAGTAGAATAACTTTTATTTTTAAGAGTACAAAAGCAGTTACATAAATAATATAAGCAGAAGCATAATGTCATGAAGTTTAGGTGAATCCGAAAGAAAGCTGACACAGCAGATATGGTCTGAGAAGAGACAGAAATTTACTGAGCCAAAGAGGTGTAAAGAGCTTGTTCAAACAGAAGGAACTGGGATGGAGTAGTTTCCCTTTGCACTAACAGTGATTTCCGTGTGCTGGATGGCAGCCGGGCAAGGAGGAACAAGAGAGCATTCACATTGAAGAGGCCATAAATCGGACAAGGTGATTGTGAATCCTGCCTTGCAGTGCTAATGTAGGTCTACTTAATGATCTGCCCTAGCTTGTCCAAATTCTAGTCCCAGTTTCTGGTATGGGATGTGTCCACATGGTGGGGGCTTCGACAGTCCCAGCAACTGTCTGGATGCATACACTTAAAGAAGAGCCAGTAGCTGGACTTTTGTGAATTTTACTATTACCCTTGGTTCTGCAAGCATCACAGGGCTATTTCAGAAATCACTGCAGGTGGGGTTCAGCCCACAGCCTTGGTCACTGAGTTCTAAATCATTTATTTTTTGTTGAACTACTTCCTGAGTGCAGCACAGTTGATGTTTGCTAGGGAAGATTCAAAACAGAAGGCTAAAGTGCATTGCCAGGCAGGGCTGAGTTATCTTGGCAGTGCTACCTGGTAGTGATCTTGGAAAAGTAATTGATGCAATATTTAATTTTACTTGAAGTGAGTATCATGCAGGTGAGGACTTAATTAGACACTTACTAGTTGGTAAAGATTTTAGTCAGACTTCACATAGTGGTCTATATTTCTGACCTCTGTATAAATTATTTCCTTTTTGCCCCCTCCTTCTCCTCACAGAAATATGCAGAATGCAACACTTGGTAGTTCAGTATTCTTGTCTTTCCAAAAAGTCATCAACTGCATCACTTTATTCTGGTTCTAGACTATGCTTCTACTCAAATCCCAGCAGGTGTTAGGTATAACCAGGACTGAATCATCCGAGGAAGATAAGACACGATATCTTTGCAACAAAAATTGCATTTCTTATCTAGAAAACTTTTTTTTTTTTTTTAAGTTTTGAACTGCAATAGATTAGAAATGTTTGTGACCTCCTATAGCCCTGTTTTTTAATATAACTAAATAAATATCTCAAATGTATAAATCTCCGGTCAATAAAGCCTGACCTGAAATCTCATCAGTTTGCCTGAAGCTGCCTGGCATTTCTGGGTTTGGTCCCAACTGAAAATATCAAAAGAATTGTTTTTGTCTTTGAAAGAAGACTACAAGTTTGTGAGTATGAATACAGAAATAAAAATATGTACATATGCATACACAAATAAAATGTGGGTATTTTTTAAAAAGCTGTTATATGTGGTAGTAACAGCAAATAAAGGTTTTAAGAAGTTGTCCAAGTTTATCCAAAGTAATTCAGTGTTTCTTCATTCAAACCCACTTAAACTTTTAGCATGAAGGTGTTCATAGATAACAGTCTCTCAGATAATTGAAACCAAACTTTACAATAAATTAATTCAAAATTAATAACCAGGTATCCACAGAAGTGAACTAAAGGAAGCAAAGTGCTATGAACACAGAAGTTTGATGAAGGCAAAGTAGGATCAAAGAACAAAAAGCAGATAAGTAGAAGAAATAACAATTTAGTGCCTTTTATACAAAGCTCACAGAAATCTGTATCTTGTGGGTTAAGGCTGAAATCAATTTATCTGTATTTGGATGTGCTTCACAGAGTCAACAGGAACCAGGAGTACAGGAAATCTAGAAACTTACAAAGTAATTAACAATAGCCTTACCACCACAGCCCAGCCAGTCCTAGTTCAGCATGTGTTCTGGCCATCACAGCAAGCCCTAGGAGAAATCCAAGTCAATAGAGAGAAAAAAACGTGTGATATGTGTGAGTTTACTTAGTGCAGAGCTGCATCTTTTTCCCTCTGCATTCTGTAGTGCCTGAAGAAAATAAGTGTGCTGCTGTAGAAATCAAATGAGGTCACATCAAGATGTCTTGCAGTGTTCAAAAAAAGAATTCTGAATGAGCAAATATTAAGTCATATACTTAAAAACATGCATTAGAAGAATTACAGTATTGCAAACGTGGGCTGGATAACCTAGATGTGTGAACAGGCACAACTCTGTTGATGTGTTTTTATTTGATATAGAGGTCTAGTTAAACATCTCTAAAGGTCATCGGAAGTTGAAGTTCAGCCTCTGGTGGGATATAATCCTTTTAATGGGGTAGTGTGTGCACTTGAATATAATATGACAAACATTGGGAAATACACTTTCATGTATCTACTAATGTTTCAAGTTTGTTGTAAGCTTTATATTTTCCTTTTATGTGGGTTTTTTTTTTTTTGTGACAGTGGTGTTGAAAATTTTATTAAAGCCTCTGGGAATCAGATTCATTTAGCAATATCTACAAATTTGTTGTCTTGTGTAGCTTAGTACTTTGGGCTCAGTAAATATCAAGAAAACCTTCAGACCCTTTCAGTGAAGAACTTTT
>WAAB01003179.1:0-18544 GCA_013389865.1 Piaya cayana | reverse complement strand
CTTGGATGTTCTATGATTCTATGGGAAGTAAGCTCTAAGCTCATCCAGTCCAACCATCAATCCAACCCCACGCTGCTTGCTAAACCACGTCCTGAAGAACTGCAA
Source organism: Piaya cayana (assembly GCA_013389865.1). Lineage (NCBI taxonomy): Eukaryota > Metazoa > Chordata > Aves > Cuculiformes > Coccyzidae > Piaya > Piaya cayana. Next base: position 18,439 of record WAAB01003179.1, on the reverse strand, counting down.
AAACATGTTTTTGAGCCCCTCCAGGGATGGAGACTCCACGACAGCCCTGGGCAGCCTCTGACAGGGCTTGAAAACCATTTCAGGGAATAAATATTTCCTAATATCTAATCTAAACCTCCCCGATGCAACTTGAGACGTTCTGCTTGTCTCGTCCCTTAGGAGGAGAACCCAGCACCCACCTCACCACAACTTCCTTCCAGGAGCTGCAGAGTGATAAGGTCTCCCCTCAGCCTCCTCTTCTCCAGGATAAATCCCCCCAGGTCCCTCAGCCGCTCCCACAACCCCAGACTCCTCTTGCTTGTAATCCTCTATGAAATGGGGAAGACTTGCTGTTTTCAGAGCATTAAACCACTCAAAACCCACAGTTTTTCATCCCACAGCAGGATGCGGTGCCTGGGCGCATGGTCTCTTGCTGCTGATTTTTGTTTCAATTCAATCTGGGAGAGAAAACACTCTAAAAACAACATGAGGGACATTTTCCTGCCTTATTTATGCAACACATTCTCTGCACACCAGTGGCTCAGTGCTGCCAGCCCCAAAGCACTCTGTATTTCCAAGAGCTCGCTACCAAGGGGGCATAAATGGGGGCTGCAGCCTAAATCCAGCTGCTGATAATCATAGAATCATATGGCCCTTGGGAGAAGAGCCCAGCTCCCTCCTCTCCACAACCTAATAATGAGCTAAAGGAGCTCCCAGCACCTTCCTTGCCAGTTTTATGGTCATCAGCCCTCTCGGACTTGCCCGCCGTCCAGGTCCTGCCTTGCATTCTTTGCCCACAAAAGCTCCAAACATCTGCTCCAGAGCAAACATTGGGCTCTGTGACTGAGCTGGCAGCAACCAGCCAGCATCACGGAGCTATAGATACAGCCGTTTCTACCGAGCAACCTGTTCAGAACCCGTCCCGCTGGATCCAAGTGCAGCCCAGCTGGCCAAAAACTCACACAGGGGGAAGGAAAAAGCATCCAGGCAAGACCTCCCTGCTGGGACTGTGCCGTAGAGGTGAAGAACAACCACCCACCCACAGCAAGAGTGAGGGTTTGGGGCACAAAATCCTGGCTTTCACCCGCAAGCGAACGTGTAAATGTCAAAAAAAAGCCTCCTCAGTTCAGTTTCTCATCACAGGATGGTGAAAAACACCGATATGGGACACAAGGCTCTCCCTGCTATGAGAAAAAAAACAAACAAGTCACGAGCAGCTCCAGCAAAAAGTATTTATTTCAATTACGATGAAGCCCCACGCATAGGGTGAAAAAATAGTTACAAAAAATTCCCCCCCCCCCTGCCCCCGACAACCTTTTACATATAAATATTAAAAATCCCTCTAATTCTTTGCTTTCTGTCCAGAGCAAGAAGGAGCTCCGCGAGACGACACGCAGCACCTGAGCTACCGTCAGCTCTTTCCTCTCAAAACTGCAAAGGAGAATTTAAAAACAAAACCCTTAAGAAAGCCCCTCGCCCCCCCCCGTCCCAGCCAGATCTCGCACCAGTGCCAAACTGACCGTGGAGGGACGGAGATTTGGGGCCACACAGTGATTTGGGGTTTGCAGTTTCCCGGGCGTAGAGAGCAGGCACGGCCGCAAGCAAAGCAGCGGGAACTGCCTGTGCTGTCCAGGGAAGCTTTTCGGTCAGGAAATCGCATCTGACCTCGCTTCAGAGGGGACAGGAGGGAGAAGCGGGCGCTTCATCCGCACCCTCATCGCCTTGGTTACATCTTTGGCACGTCAACTTTTCCCTTTATGCTCTGCAATTAAAGCTAATCCCAGGGAGCCGCAGCATCCAGCTGAGCCTTTCTGCCACCCGCAGCGTCCTCCAGCCCTGTCCCCAGGTCCCCTTGTCCCTAATTTCCCCATCAGCATCCTGCGAGGACAGTCCCGACCACACAAACCCAGGATCCACGGCCAGCCAGTCGCACATTCAACCTCATCCACCTCCCCAGGCTGAGGGACTGTCACCACAGGATGCTGCGCTGAGTAAAAAAAAATAAATATCTCATCTTTTCCTAAAAAAAAAAGGCTTTAAAATGCATTTTCCCTGAATTTTTCCAGTGTATTCCACAACGCATGAAAAAAATATATCTCTTTCCCCCTCAAAAAAAAAATATATATCAAGAGATTTTTCCATCCTCATGTGTGCATCTTTGGAAAGAGGAAGGTACGTCGGGTGTGCTCGGACACGCAGCCAAACCCTCCGGCATCGCGGCGTTCCCTTTATCGCCTCCGGAAAGAGGCATCTTGCCGGGATGGTGGGTCAGGCTGGAGAGCTGTGTGTCTAAATAAAGGGCAACGTCCACGGACGCATGTCTTGACACGTTGCCCCATGATGGCGGGCAAGACCAGCTCTCCAAAATCGAAGTAATTTCACAAACGAGCGAGGGGATGAGGAGTTTTCACAGTGGATCGAACCTCGGATGATGCTGGGGACTCTGGGCGCTGCTCCGGTTGAGAGCCGAGCCGTTCGTTGGACGGAGAAGTGGTTTGAGCCTCTGGAAAGGACCAGGGAAATTCAGCCGTCGCCGTCATCGGTGGAGGACAAAGCGCTCGCCCCATCACCAGACTTCGCATTTCTTGGGGGGGTTCATGGGGGAGCCGAGAGGGCAGTCAAAATGCTTTGCGAACTCCCAGGAGTTGGAGACGGTGCCGATGACGCGGAAACGGGAGGGGCTGTGGGGGTCTGTGATGAGTCCCTCGTGCGAGCTCTCCGGCGTGCGAACCGAACACCAAACCTGCAAGAGGGAGGGCAAGAGGTGTTGAGGACCAGCGCCCGCAACCATAGGGACATCTCTGCTTGTGGGGTGAGCACCTAAACAGCTCAAGCCCCAGCTTTGTCAACCAAATATGTCTGACACTTTTCAAGCAAATGTGGTTCTCCACCCAACCCACAGCATTTCTGGAGAATCACAGAATCATAGAATCATGGAAGAACCAGGTTGGAAGAGACCCACCAGATCATCGAGTCCAACCATTCCCATCAATCACTAACCCATGTCCCTCAGCACCTCGTCCACCCACACCTTAAACCCCTCCAGGGAAGGGGAATCAACCCCCTCCCTGGGCAGTTCCACTGCCCAATCACTCTTTCCATGAAATATTTTTTTCCTGATCTCAATNACCTCAGTGTTGCCTCCCAACACCCTCTGGCCGCACCTCCACTCCCCCAAGCCCTCTGCATCCACCCTCACTTCTCACCCCCAAGTGAACCCACCTGGGCGAAGCCAACAAAGAAGAGCTGGTGGTTGGTGAGGCCGAGGGTTGGCAGAGTCTCCTCATCCCCATTCTTTTTCAGCCAGTTTTGATACGCCTGGACACGAGGGAGCACAGCTTAGAGGACGACACAGATCCCACCACCCCACATCACCCGCCACACGCCCCCAGCCTCATGGTCCTTACCCGGTAGGCGGCCTTGAGGCCCCCGTTGTCAGCTATGTTCTCCCCGAGGGTGTGTTTGCCGTTGATGGCCTCGCCGTTGACGGTGTAGTTGCCGTACTGTTCCACCATGCAGGCTGTCTGCCGCTTGAAGGCTTCTACCGACGAGTTCTTCCACCAGGGACGCAGGTTGCCATCCTTGTCGTATTCCCGGCCTGCGAAAACCACAGCGGGTCCTTCGTCACCCCCCCGCAGCCACCCCCGGGGCAGCCCAACCGCCTGGCCCCGGCCTCACCTTGGTCATCGAAGGCGTGCGTCAACTCATGGCCAACCACCACGCCAATCCCACCAAAATTCAGAGACCTGCAGGAGGACAACGCCGCGACGTAGGGAGCAGCCGCTGCTCCCCACAGCCAGGAAATACGGCCTCAGAATTTTGGAACGGGAGGAAATTTTGGAAATCCCGTCCTCCCCGTTTTCCCGAGGCTCTTACTTGGGAGACGCGCGGGTGTAAAAAGGGGCCTGGAGGATGCCAGCGGGGAAGACGATCTCGTTCTTGGTGGGAGAGTAGTAGGCGTTGACTGTCGGAGGAGTCATGCTCCACCTGCAGGGACAAGGACGTGACCAACGCGGCAGCACAAACCCACCACTGACGTTTGCTCCAACACCAGCTGCTTCTCTCGGCACAGAGACCTTGGCCCAAATTTAACTCCCCAAGCCCAGCATAGAATCATAGAACCACCAGGTTGGAAAGGACCCGCTGGATCATCGAGTCCAACCATTTCCCATTTGATCTGGAAGAGATCATTCCCATTTGATCTGGAGGAGACCAAACCCCAGTGCTCCAGGTGATATTCCACGCTGAGCACAGCGGGGAGGCAGAGCTGAGGACTTACTGGTCCCGGTTCGGTGGTTTCCGGAGCTGGTCAGCAGTGACCCTGGCCGAGAAGTTGTAGAACTGCATGACGTTCTCAAAGTAGAGGTCAGACACGGGCTCGTACTGCAACAGAGCAAGGGGTAAGGAGGAGATGGAGGTGTTGGAACGGGTCCAGAGGAGGCTACAAGGATGATCTGAGGGCTGGAGCACCTCCTGTACGAGGACAGGCTGAGAGAGTTGGGGTTGTTCAGCCTGGAGAGGAGAAGGCTCCGTGGAGACCTTATAGCGACCTTCCAGTACTTGAAGGGGCTACAGGAAAGCTGGGGAGGGGCTGTTCACAAAGACTTGGAGTGATAGGACGAGGGGCAATGGGTGTAAACTGGAGAGGGGCAGATTTATACTGGACATGAGGAGGAATTTCTTCATAATGAGGGTGGGGAGGCCCTGGCTCAGGTTGCCCAGGGAAGTGGTGGCTGCCCCATCCCTGGAGGGCTTCAAGGCCAGGTTGGATGGGGCTTGGAGTCCCTGATCCAGTGGGAGGTGTCCCTGCCCATGGCAGAGGTGGCACTGGATGATCTTTAAGGTCCCTTCCAACCCAAACTGTTCTATGATTGTATGAGCAGAGCACGATGATCACCCAGCCTTGCTCCTCCCTCCACGGTCACATTTGAGCCACTGGATCCAGATGATTTTACAGCTGCTCTCATTTCTCCTCCTCTACAACATCTGCGGAGTCTCAGGAGGGCAATGAATCATTGTTACATAAAACAGCTCCTCCTCTTCCTGGGCTGGGAAACTGAGAGCCCAAGGCTGGCCCACAGCTCTCTGGGAAGTCCCCAGGGAAGGGTCAAGGACGCTGGTGAGACCCTTCTGGAGGAAACTTAGGGCTCAAGGTTGCCTTGAGGCCGTGGTGATGGGCACGTGCCCAGTGGAGAGGGGAACAGGGGACCCAGGGGACCCATCCAACCAACTCACATCATTAAAGACTTTATCCAGCTCCTTGGGATCCATGATGAACTTGGGGTAGCCGATCATGTTGTAGATGGCATCTGCCTGGGGGGGTGACAAGGACCAATGTGCTTTTCGTGCCAAGGATGGAAGGATAAACTCTCACAGCTCCACCACCCTCCTCCACCACCCCCCTCTCCTCCTCAGCACCATGCCAGCACCTCACCTTCTCCTTGGCAGACTTCCTCGTCTCTTCGTCCATCCACTGCAGGGTCTCCAGGCTTTCCTCAAAGGCTGTTTTGATTTCTGCAATCATTTCCTCTGCCTAAACAAAGCAAAGTGGCACAGCGTTGGCCCCGAGAGTCTGCTTCCCACCCTGGGGAGTTCAAGGACCCTTTGCACTGGTGGGGAGGATGATTCAGAATCATAGAATCACTAGATTGGAGGAGACCCTCCCATCGAGTCCAACCATTCCCATCAGTCACTAACCCATGTCCCTCANCACCCCCAGCTCTCTCAGCTGCTCCTCTTCTTCTCCAGCCCCTTCCCCAGCTTCGTTGCTCTTCTCTGGACTCGCTCCAGAGCCTCAACATCCTTCTTGTGGGGAGGGGCCCACAACTGACCCCAGGATTCAAGGAATGATCTCCCCAGGGCCGAGTCCAGAGGGAGAAGAATCTCCCTGGCCCTGCTGGCCACACTGTTTCTTATCCAAGCCAAGTTGCCCTTGGCCTTCTTGGCCACCTGGGCCACTGCTGGCTCCTGGTCAGTCCCTGTCACCAACCCCCCCAGGTCCTTCTCCAGGCACTTTCCAGCCAGACTTCTAGTCTGTAGCCAGGGTGCCAGGACAAGAACACACAGTGGACAGATGTGGGCAGAGAGCCATTGGCTGCTGTCAATTTCCACCACACCACGATGGCGCTTGAGGACCTACCACCTGCTTGCTGTCCTCGGCAAAGGTGGCCTTGACGAACATGGCCCCCAGAGCAAAGCCCAGGTTGTTGTCTGTGTCGCTGATGCAAGACTTCCAGCGCGGAAGGCAGGTCTGCGTGGGATGAGAGGTGGTTATCAGCGGTGGCACAGCCAAAGCCCTGCAAATTTCCCACCCCCTTGCCCCACCAGGAGACAAAGTCCACATCCATCCATCTGTGTGCCAGAGTTGCACTCCAAAACCTGCCCCATAATTCTGTTTTTCAGGTGTAACGTGATGAGGACTTTGCTTAAAAAGCTGTCCCCATCGAATGGTTGGGGACTCCCCTCACCTTTTTCGTCCCATACATCACTTCCATGAACTTCTCCTCAGCGTCCTGGAAGCGCTGGTCAAGGAAGGGGCTGGTTTTCCGCACCAGGTTCCAGATCATGTAGTTGTTGAGGAGACTGCGGCAAGAGGTCTTTGGTTTTCCAACCCAAACCACTCTCCGACGTGCCTGCCCCCCGCCCCGGCTCCCCTCTGCGTGGGCTGGGGGGCTCTCACCATTTATCAGTGGCCAGGATGAGGTCGGAAACCTGCTCCAGGTACTCCTTGGCGTAGACCACAACGGGCTCCGACTCGTTGAGCTCCACAGGGTAGAAAACGGTGGAGAGGAAGGGCATCCAATCCACGGCCGGCGCCAGCTCCTGCAAAAACTGTGATGCAACTACGGAGCCAAAAGCCATTGGAGGACGGTGGCGGCAACTTCCCAAGCTGGAAGCTGCTGCCGTCAGTCCGGGTATGAGGGATTCAGCTGCTCTTGCAGAGGCCAGTTCCCATCACAGCAGCATCCTCCAAAGGTCAGAGGGGAGTAAACAATTTCCTCCCGCAGAGGAAAAGAAAGTGGGGCGGGTGTCAAAAATGTTGACACAAGCCGTTAGAGCCCCTCTGGGGACACGGGGAGGTGACCAGGCTGACGTCAGCAGCTGGACCGCAGGCTGCGGCGCTGGGAGGGCGTAAGCACCGCAGCAGGACAGCCCCCAGGGTGGTCCAGAGGTTGGGAGGGGCAGGTCAGGGAGGGATTTCCCCAAGGGGGACACAGGCCAAGTTATTGCACAAGAGCTTCCCAGGCAGCGTTGGCTGATGTCAGGCTTCCTCACAAGAGCAGTGTCACCTCCATCCATCCACCCACCCTGCTTCCCAAACCACGGGGGAACAGGGAGACTTGCCAACCCCCCTTCCCTACCTTCAGCTCTCCAGCCGTCATCTTATGGTAGATGACCTCCTCGTCCCGGTGCTTCTCCTGGGGGATGGTGATGTTGGCCAAAGCTGTCTCAAAGTCCAAGATCTGCTGCATCTGCTGCCGCGTCGACTCCTCATCGGTGCCTCCCAGGAACATCCCCAGCTGCACCATGTAGTTCAGGTACCCAGTGAGCACCTACGTGGTGGGACAGGGCACAGATCAGGAGAGTTATCAATGACCTGGATGAAGGCATAGAGTGCACCCTGAGCAAGTTTGCAGATAACACTGAGCTGGGTGGAAGCTGGATCTGCTGGAGGGTCGGGAAGCTCCAAAGGGATCGGAACAGGCTGGATCCATGGGCTGAGACCAACGGGATGAGGGTTAACAAGGCCAAATGGCGGGTCCTGCTCTTGGGGCACAAGANGAGCGAGTGCAGAGAAGAGCAACAAAGCTCGGGAAGGGGCTGGAGAAGAAGAGGAGCAGCTGAGAGAGCTGGGGGTGTTTATCGTGGAGAAGAGGAGGCTGAGGGGAGACCTCATTGCTCTCTGCAACTGGCTGAGAGGAGGTTGTGGAGAGGAGGGAGCTGGGCTCTTCTGCCAAGGGACAGGGGACAGGATGAGAGGGAATGGCCTCAAGCTCCACCACGGGAGGGTCAGGATGGACATGAGGAAAAAATTCTTCACAGAAAGGGTCATTAAGCAATGGAACGGTCTTCCCAGGGAGGGGGTTGAGTCCCCTTCCCTGGAGGGGTTTAAGGGCTGGGTGGACGAGGTGCTGAGGGACATGGGTTAGTGATTGATGGGAATGGTTGGACTCCATGATCCGGTGGGTCTTTTCCAACCTGGTGATTCTATGATTCTATAATAGTGGGTGCCAGCAACACATGGAACCAGGCCAGATATTCCCTCATGACCCTGACTCTCTGTTCTCTTACCTTCTCATTCTCCGTCTTGTTCAGGTAGTAATCCCGTGACGGCAAGCCTAACCCCGACTGATCCACCTGGATGACGTTGCTGTTGGAGTTTTTTGAGTCAGCGCTGACATAGACTGAGAAGAAGGGCGAGGTGCGGTAATGCGCCGTCACCTCCCGCAGCGTCGCGTTGAAGTTGTCACCGGCCCAGGGACCCGTGATGTTCCAGCCACCCAGCTGGGGACAGACAGCAATCGGCTTTTGGGTAAGGAACAACCATCTCAAATAGCTTAAATATCCCCCTCAAAACACCCATCCTGGTGGAAACATCTTGCAATGGGGCTAAAAAAACCCAGGAGAGGGAAGAAGTGCCTATAAATCCTATAAATCCCTGCCTCTCCACCCTGGGAGGAACTGGGAACGGGGTCTGGAAGGTGCTGGCCTGCCCATAAATGAGTTTTTTCCCCTGTTTTGCGGAGGGAAGACCAAGGATAACGAACCTTTTGGATGAGCTCTATGAGCGGGGCAGCGCGCAGCTCCTCGATCTTGCTCTCGTTCATGCAGGCTTGGTAATAACGCTGGGCCTTGCGTTCTGCCTCGCTCGACACGTTGGCCGTGGTGTTCTCTGCAGGAGGTAGTGGGGAGGATCACGGGGGGGCCAGGGATGGACATCCACGTCCCTGCGGAGCGTGCTGATGCGCTCGAGCCCCCACCCTTTCACCGGAGAAATATTCAACCCTGCTTTGAGCTCTGTAAAAACACCAAGGACTGACCTCACCACCCTGTACAACCTTTAGGAGGTTGTAGCGAGATGGGGGTTGGTCTCTTCTCCCTGGTAGGCAGCGACAGGACAAGAGGAAATGGCCTCAAGATGTACCAGGAGAGATTTAATTTGGATATTAGGGGAAATTTCTTTACTAAAAGAGTTCTCAGGCACTGGCAGAGGCTGCCGAGGGAGGTGGTTGAGTCCCCATCACTCGAGCTAGTAGATGTCACACTCAGGGAGAGCTGGACTGATGGTTAGACTCACTCTTAAACCAAAGATCTTCCCAACCGAACCGTTCTAGGATTGCCCTTCGGTCCCCTCCGCGTTCCCAAGAGCATCCCGCGGCCCCCAGCCCCTTCCTGGCCTCCTGCCCCCACCTCCTCTCCCACACACGGCGCCTCCTCCCGCTCTTTGGAGCAGAAAGATAAAGAAAGAGCAAACAAGAAGCGTGTTTTTTTTCCCCAGCAGCTGCGATGTTCCCAGCACCATCCAGCCCCTTGTGCTGCCCTTGCCCCTGTGCTGGTGCTCCCCAGCCTTGTTTTTATTTATTCCTGCAAGAAGGAACAATAAACCCATTTTTCCCCTCTGCCTCCAAACCCACCCTTTTATTTTTTTTTCTCCACCCCTCACCCCTTAAAATTCTGCTTTCCCAGAGGGTTTTTTTTTTTTAATTTTCCTCATGACACGGCTTGCACCTTTGGCTTCCCAGCTGTGTGGTTTTATTAACTAAAGGTCCCTCGGCTCCTAGGAATTCAAGGAAATGCTGAGCGCGACCACTTGGCTGGAAGCCCGCTCCCATCTCCCGGCAAAAGCAGCTCCAGATTTCTTTGAGAAGAGCCAGGGATGAAGCCGTTCCCGCGCCACCCCCCTTCTCACAAAAGACAACACTCTTCCCAAAACCTTCTCTTTTCCAGATAAGCGGCCCCAGCGCAGTGGAAAGTGCTGATAAGGAGCCAGTTGTTTGCTCAAAGCTTGAACAAACCGTCCCCGCCGCTTGCTCGGATAAGCAACCCCGTTTCGCTGTTTGCACGCAGAGGCTGAGCCCTGGATCCTCCCTCGGCTGCACAGCAGTTTGGGCCCCCAAACTGGCCAGATTGGCAAGCTGCAAGCTACAGCAGGAGGAAAATTGCAGCTGATTGGGTTGATATTGGGGTGCTACAGCCTCTGGATGCAGTTGGAGGTGCAAACCCTCAGTTTCAGAGCTCCTGGGAACACTGAGATGGAGGTTGCAGAGCCCAAGCCACAAGATGTCCCCTGCTCAGCTCCAGAGAGCCACAAATCCATGATCAAAAATCCCAGGGGCATCCAAGAGAGCAAGCACAGCCAGGATCTGCTTCCCAGTGTTCTCTCAAGTGTGCGCATCATGGATTTGTTTGAGTTTTAGTCCAACCTCACATCCCTGCAGGCACGTTTTCAGCATCCCCGAGAACTAACGGGGTTCGGCAGCAGCGGGGATCCCACCGGTCCCACGTAACTCACCCAGCAGATGCTTCATGATGGCCTGGTTGTGCTCCCAGAGGTTGTTGAAGGTGCCCCAGCGCGAGTGGCCGTCGGGGAGAGGGTTGGCCTTGATCCAGCCGCCGCAGGCATAGCTGAAAAAGTCCTCGCAGGGATTCACCGCCCGGTCCAGCGAGCTGAGGATGGAGCTGGTGACCGAGATGCAGGCTTCCGACAGGCACACGGCGGGCGACCCTGGGGGTGGGAATGACGGGTTCAGCTCCTGTGCCACAGTGCCAGGAGACGCACTGGGGAGCATCCTGCCCCGCAATAAAGGATGTGGACAAATATTCCACCTGGTGCCCAAGCATCTCACCACATACCTCAACATTCTACTCCAGGACAAGTGATATGGACCAGTGTCCCAGTCCATGTCCAAGCATCCTACTCAAGCATCCCATCCCAAACATCCCAGCCCAGGCATCCCAGTCCAAGGCAAGCAATGCAGCCAAGTATCTCATCCTATGCCCAAGCATCCTAGTCAGTGCCTGAGCATCCCACTCTGGGATGAAGGATCCGGGTGAGCATCCCATCCTGTGCCTGAGCATCTCACCCTGAAGCAAGGGATGCAGGTGACCTGTCTTCTGCCTGTGCACCCCACGGTCCTATGCCCACCCCACATTCAAGCATCCCACCCCAGGACAAGGGATGCAGGTGACCATCCTTGTCTTCTGCTCAAGCAACCCATCCACTGCCTGAGCATCCCAGCCTGAAGCGAGGGATGCAGGGAAGCGTCCTTTCCCGTGCCTCAGCACCCCACCCTATGTCCAAACATCCTGCCCCAGGACAAGAGATCATAAAATCATAGAGCAGTTCGGGTTGAAAGGGACCTTAAAGATCATCCATGGGCAGGGACACCTCCCACTGGATCAGGGGCTCCAAGCCCCATCCAACCTGGCCTTGAACCCCTCCAGGGATGGGGCAGCCACCACTGCTCTGGGCAGTCTGGACCAGGGCCTCCCCACCCTCGCTGTGTTGAATTTCTTCCTAATGTCTAATCTAAATCTTCCCCGTCCAGTTTAAATCCATTCCCACTCGTACTATCACTACAGGCCTTTTTAAAAGGGATGCAGGTGACCATCCTGTCTCACCCCCAGGCATCCCACCCCACCCTGAGCATCCTGCCTGGTACCTAAGAATCCTGCCCTGGGTTGAGCGATGCAAGAATCATAGAATCACCAGGTTGGAAGAGACCCACCGGATCATCGAGTCCAACCATTCCCATCAATCACTAACCCATGTCCCTCAGCACCTCGTCCACCCAGCCCTTAAACCCCTCCAGGGAAGTGAGTAAGCGAGCATCCCATCCTGCATCCAAGCACCCCACTATTCCAGGGAACCCCTGAGAACCCCCCCCCCCGCGAAGGGCGCCAGATCCCCGCGCGGTGCGAGGACTTACGAGCCCTGTACTGGAAGATGAGACCCAACAGACAAGCTACCAGCACGGCCGCCAGCACTGCCACCAGCACCACCAGCTGCTTCTCGGGGCGCGTCCGCTCAGCCCAGCAGCCCAGGCTGCTCCTCGAGCCGTGGAAATTCACCTGTGGGAAGAGCAGCGTTGTCTCCCCCTTGGTGGAAAACCTCACTGATTCATCCCCCATGGCGCTTCCCACGGCCCACGGCGCCAACGATGCCCCCGAACGAGGGATCCGGCGTGGGTCGGGTTGGGAGAGACGGCAGCCGCCTTCCAGAAACTGGCCAGGAAGGGCAGCACAATGGCAGGAAAGGGAGTGGGGGCGAGCGTTTCAGCAGGCTCACCTGCTCCCCTCTGCCACCCCGAATCCTTCCTCGGGCCCGGCTGTGACCCCCTCGGGCGTCCCTGTCCCACCGCTGGCGCTGGGACAGGCTGGGGGGGCCACGGCACCAGCGGGAAGTGTATCCAGGATACTCCCACTCGGCTAAAAAACATCCCCAGGAAACATCCCGATGCGATGGCGAACGGAGACGGCCTCACAAAAACACAGCGGAGCCCACATTTGGGGGCTGAACACACCATTTGGGGCAGGAACGATGGGGCCGGGAGTGGGGCCAGCGGCAAGAGCATCGCTCCAGCCCCAAATCTTGCTCGGTTACGCTGGACACTGGCAGGCGCGGGGTATTTCTCGTCACCCTCAGCCCTTTTTAAGCCACTTTCCTTGCTGCTCAGGAGGATTTAAGCTAATCCCCCGTGGTGCTACCACCGCCACGATAATTGCTGGCCCCGGCCATGCCAGGGAAGGGTTCACCTGGCAGGGAAACGGGGAGCGCTGCAAACAGAGCCAGGATCCTTCTGCCTCCGAGTATTGGGAGGGGAGCAAAGGGCAGCGGCGACGGGAGACAACACGGTTCGGCCCACACCAGACTTTGCCCCGCGGAAAGGTTGATCCCAGCTGGAAAACCCTCCTGCTGCTTAGCAGGACCGAAAAAAATCTCATTTTTTCCCCTTAAAATACACACACAGCCATACCTGGACCAGAATTTGCCCCACAGAAAGGTTGATCCCAGTGGGGAAACCCTCCTGCTGCTTAGCAAGACGTAAAAAATCTCCTTTTTTTCCCCTTAAAACACACACGCGGCCATACCTGGAAGCCGTTGGGGTAGCCATCGCCTTCGCTGATGGAATCCAGGGGGTCTTCGTCATCCAGCGTCGCTCGCTTGTAGGTCGGCATCTGCGTGGGGAGATCGGAAAACGGGGGCGCTCGGCGACTCGGGGTTGAAGGAGAGGAGGAGGAAGGAGGGTGAGGAAGGAATACGCACCTTCTAAAGCTGCCTCCTCCTCCTCCTCCTCCTCCGGGGAGCTAAATCCCAGATGGCTCCAGGGTAGTAAAGCGCTAAACAAACGCCGGAGGAAGGTTATGGGAAGCAAGGCGGCCAGAGCCAAAAGCTGAGCGAAGCCCGTACCCGCCTCGCTTTCCCCGGGGGCCGAGTTGTGCAACCTCCCCTTCAGCCTGGAATAAAGCCGGTTCCTCCTCCGTTCGCTCAGCTCCCGGCCCCAAAACAGGGAGCGAGATCCCCGCTGGTGCCCAGGACCTGGGAAAGGCCGGGAGCGGAGGAGACGGCTTTTCACCCCGAAACTACCAGCTCGCTCGCGCTCCACGCCCCGTCTGCGAACCGTGCGCACCCCGAAACACCCCGGAGGGTCCTGCAGGGTACCCGAAGGCGACGGCACCTTGACCAGAGGCTGCTGATGGGCTCCCTCCCGGCTCGCCAGGGCCCCTGGGTGTTATCGTGCGGTGGTGCCCGGCTCTTATCTCACCGCCTCCCCCAGCAGAAAAACAAGGGGAAACCTTGCGGGTTGGCAGGCAGCCCTTATCGTGCCGCTGTTTCCTTCCCTCCTGGCACAGCCCTGCCACCCAGACGGATTGTCTCCCGCCAGGAAAAACAGCCCTGTGCCCCCCTCGGAGGGGTTGAGCACCCCAATATCCCTCCCATAACTCTCCCCCACCGATGGGCTGAGTGGCACCGGTCACATCCCTTCGCCCCCAACGTGATGCGGAGTCGGGGTTTGCACCCATCCCTATACGGTTGGACTCAATGATCCGGTGGGTCTCTTCCAAGCTGGTTGTTCTATGATTCTACGTCCCCATCGTCTCCAAAAAGGACACGGAGCCAATTCAAACCCCAGCACAGCCGTGCCTCAGTTTCCCCTTGCGGGATGCATGCAATAAAAGTTCCCGTTCTCAGCCCCGTCTCCACTAACAACCTCCCCAAACCTCCCTTTGCGTTGATTAATAACCAACCCCATCCTCACCCTCGGATTCCAAATCCCAGCCGGGCTTTAACGAACCACAAAACCCACCTGGAGAGCCAAAAGGGTTAAAAGACCAAGGCAGTTCCCACTCTTCAGTGTGCAAAAAGCTCGGTTTTCCAGCCCCTAAAATCTCCCCTTGGTGCCGCCTCCAGCCTGCAAACCGCAGGGGGGGAGTTGAAAAGCTTTAACTGCAAGATTTTATCGCTGGTGAAATATGATTTTACGTTCTATTTTCCCCGTCCCCTTTCACTTTTTTCCCCTTGTTCTCGCAGTTTTCACACGGCTGAATTTTGCACCCCCCCCCCCCCAGGCACAATTCCCCTCTCAACAAGGGGATCTGTGAAGCCCCCCTCTGCTCCCAAGCTTCAAATTCCTGGAGTCCCAGCTCGCAGCTAAGATTTTTCACTCTGTTTCCTGAAGAATTCTTTTTTTTTATCATCCCCCAGCCTGAAAACAGCAGGAAATTGGGAGAAAAAGAGAAAAAAAAAACCAAAAAGCAAACCCAGAAACCCACTACATCTTCCCCTGTGGCTAGGGATGTGCTGGCTCAACCCTGTATTAGACATCAGAGAATCCACGCTGAGCTTGAAACCCCCCATAAAACACCCACCCGAGGGGAAATCAACCCCCAGCATCCTTAATTTGGGGGAAAAAAATATTTTTTAGCACCCATACCCCCCCCCCTTCCCCTTTATATTGGGGTGTGGGGGCATCCCAGCTTGTGGAGGGAGAACACCCTTTTTTTTTTTTTTTTTTTGAGTCAAAATCTAGTGGTTTTTGTTCCCTCCCCACCCCCAGCTCTGGCAAGGGCTTAAATTATAATTAAAAAGCCGTGTTTTCCGCAGCTGAGGGGGGGGGGCAGGAGGGAGCACCCACACTTCACTCCTCCAGCCAAGAGATTCGCATCCTCTTTATAAAAACTCTTCGCGAGGCCTTAAAATTCTTGTTTTTTCCCCTCATATCTCCCTTTCGCCTTAAAAAAATACCCAATAAACCGCATGCGTTGAGTCTGAACCCCCCCAGAGGAGGGAAGGGGGGACAAGGGGGGTACCCCCCAAGCCTGCTCGCCCCTCGCCCCTCACGGGGAGCCCNCTTTGCACCCCAAAAACTCCACCTGGCCAAGCAGCATCCACAAAGCTTCCCTCCCTCCCCCCCCCCAACCCAGCACCCATGGGTGCTCCCTGCACCTCAGGGCTCAGCCTCTTCATTAGGATGCTCGGGGGGGGGGGGTAATTAGCAACGCCTAGTGTTAATTAGGGGGCCTGGTGTAAATTTAGGGGGGGGTCACCCAGTTTGCGGGGAGCTCTGGGTGCTGATAAACTAAAATCGAGCTTTAAAAAGTTTGCAAAGAAAGGGTTAAATTTTGCAAAGAAGGGGTTAAAAATTGGGGGAGACAAGGTTACATTTGGCAGAAAAGGGGTTAAATTTTCAAAAAAGGGTTAACATTTGAAAAAATGGGGCGAAGTAGGAGATCCTTTCGGGGTGCAATTGGGGTGCAAGGGGGGTCCCACAGGGGAAAAATAGGAAATACCTTTGGGGTGCATGGAGTTCCCTTTGGGGTGCAAAGGGGTCCCTTTGGGGTGCAAGGGAGTCCCTTAGGGGTGCCATGGGGTTCCCTTTGGGGTGCAAGGGAGTCCCTTAGGGGTGCCATGGGGTTCCCTTTGGGGTGCAAGGGGGTCCCTTAGGGCTGCAATTGGGTCCCATGGGGTGCATGGGATTCCCTTTGGGGTGCAAGGGGGTCTGATGGGGTGCAAAGGGGTCCCTTTAGGGTGCAAGCGGGTCCCTTCGGGGTACAAGGGGGTCCCTTTGGGGTGCATGGGGTTCCCTTTGGGGTGCAATACGGTCCCTTGGGGGTGCAATTGGGGTCCCTTTGGGGTCCCATGGGGTGCAATAGGAGATCCTTTTGGGGTGCAAGGTGGGTCCCTCAGGGGAGAAATGGGAAATCGTTTTGGGGTGCAATTGGGGTCCCATGGGATGCATGCGGGTCCCTTTAGGGTGCAAGAGGAGATCCTCTGGGGGGGCAGGGGGGGTCCTAAGGGACTGCAAGGGGGTTCCCTTTGGGGTGCAATAGGGGTGCAATAGGGGTCCCACGGGGTGCAAGGGGTTCTCTTTGGGGTGCAATAGATTTCCCTTTAGGGTGCAAGGGGGTTCCCTTTGGGGTACAATAGGAGTACCCTTTGGGGTGCAATAGGGGTCCCTCAAGGGTGCATGGGGCTCCCTTTTGGATGCAATGGGGTCCAATGGAGTGCATGGGGGTCCCTTTAGGGTGCAATAGGAGATCCCTTTGGGGTGCAATAGGAGATCATTTTGGGGTGCAAAAGGAGATCCCTTGGGGGAGTAATGGAGTTCCCTTTGGGGTGCAAGGGGGTTCCCTTTGGGGTACAATAGGAGAATCCTTTGGGGTACAACAGGAGATCCCTTTGGGCTGCGATAGGGGGGTCACATGGGGTGCGATAGGATTCCCTTTGCGGTGCAACGGAATCCCTTAGAGAGGTGCAGTGGAGTTTCCTTTGGGGTGCAAGGGGGACCCTCAGGGGCACATGGGAGTCTCTTAGGGGTACAATAGGAGAACCCTTTGGGGTACAACAGGAGATCCCTTTGGGCTGCAATAGGGGGTCCCATGGGGTGCAATGGGGTCCCTTAGAGGTGCAATGGGCTTTCCTTTGGGGTGCAATAGGAGATCCTTCTGGGGTGCAATAGGGGTCCCATGGAGAACCCTTTGGCATGCAATAGGGGTCAGATGGGGTGCATGGGGGTCCCTTTGGGAAGCAGTAGGGGTCTCTCAGGGGTGCAATAGGGGTCAGATGGGGTGCATGGGGGTCCCTTTGGGAAGCACTTGGGGTCCCTTTAGGGTGCAATAGGGTTCCCTCGGGGGCACGGGGGGTTCCCGCAAGGATGCTCCGAGCATCCCCGGTGACACCCATCGCCCATCCCCGCGTCCCGCGTTGGCCAAGCGCCCCCAGACCCAAGCGCGTCCGGCTTCGCGGGTGCCGGCCGGGCCCCCCCCACTCACCACGACCGCCACCCCGCTCCCGCCAGCCTCGGGGTCCCCAGTGGGGCGAGCACCCGCCTGAGCGCCCGCCTGAGCCCTGACGCACTCGTGACGCCGCTGAGGCCTACGGAGGGTGACGAGCAAAGGATGTACCTGCGATGGGAAAACCAATGGGGCCAACCAGAGGGACGGGCTTCCTCGCTCGCCTCCTTTAACTCTTTCGCGGGGCCCCACACCCCGGTTTTGGGGTCCCCGGGTGCCCCCCAGCAGCCGAAATCATCCCCCTTCCCCTCTAGATCGATCACGCTCGGCGGTGAAGAGATGCAGCGTTTCTCCTGGGAGCGTGCGAACGTGCGAGCATTCGAGCGTGCGGCTTGAAAACATGTTGGCACACAATGCCGCGAGCTCCGGGTTGTGCGAGCATGTGGTTGTGTGTGTGTGCAAGCACAGGGGCGTGCAAGAACAGTTGTGCAAGCACCCAATCTGCAAGGATGTGCTCACGTGATGCTGTGAGAGCCCGACCGTGCGAGCGTGCAAGAGCAGGAGTGTGCAAGCACATGGCTGTGTGAGCTTTCAGGAGTGTGCTTTGCAAGCGTGCAATCACAGGGGCATGCAAGAACAGTTGTACAAGCGTGCAAGCACCCAAACTACAAGCACATGCTCACACGATGCTGCGAGCACCAGGTTATGTGAGCGTGCAAGAGCAGGAGTGTGCAAGCATGTGGCCATGCGAGCTTTCAGGCATGAGGTTTGCAAGCGTGCAAGCACAGGGGTGCACGAGGACACAGTGGTGCCAGCATTCAAGCATGTGGTTTGCGAGTGTGCAAGCACACAATGCTGTGAGCACCCAGTTATGTGAGTGTGCAAGAGCAGGAGTGTGCAAGCACGTGGCCGTGAGAGCTTTCAGGCATGAGGTTTGCAAGCATGTAAGAGCAAGGATGCACAAGAACACAGTGGTGCAAACATTCAAGTGTGTGGTTTGCAAGCGTGCAAGCACACAGTGGTGTGAGCACCCAGGTGTGCGTGTGGTTGTGCAAGCACAGGACTGTGCAAGCCTNCCACTTGGAGGGCTGAGCACGGACACACTCATGTCAGGCATGAGGCTCCAAATCTCTCTGTTGAGCTGGGAAAACGCTGGGTGGGGGGGATGCAAAGGACTTGGGGGCGGGTGCAAAGGATTTGAAGGGGTCCCCCGGCTCCCTGAGCC
>WAAB01003178.1:92967-110299 GCA_013389865.1 Piaya cayana | reverse complement strand
TGGAGCAGATTAAGGAGCATTCACACTATCCTAAGGGCTGAGCTCCGCCAAAATCATGATGACAAACACCTTGACAGTGATGACATTTTAAGCCATTAGTCAGTTCTGTAGCAACTGAACATTACCTAGGTTCTATTTAAAAATACAGTAGGAAGCAGTACCTTCTCATCCTGGAAGATCTCCATGCTGCCAGTGGGTAGGAATATTAAGGAATATCATGGAAAGGAAAATGCAGCTGATAAGGATGTGGATAATTTTTACTTCAAGTTGTGTATTTGAACATTTCTGGACTCTCTTTGTGGTTTAACAAAACTTCCTTTTCCCAAAGATCATTGGTGTAGATCCCGAAGGCTCCATTGTTGCTCTGCCCAGTGAGATGAACAGGACGAACACTCCAGCCGTTGAAGTAGAGGGCATTGGGCATGACTTTATTCCTACTGTCCTTGACAGATCAGTAAGTAGTCCTGTGATAAGAGGCCTCTGTTTGATATTTGGCTTTGCATCCAGCCTACTCTCAGGTTCAGAGGCAGCCAGCCTGCTATGGCACCCAGAAGTGTCCCAGCCCTTAAGGCTACCCATGTACCTTCCCAGTATTGTGGGGAGGTTTGGCCTCCAGCGCTAAAGCATCTCTGAGTAAATCTGATTGTAACTGATGTACAAGGAGAAGACAAATACAGGAGGAAATGAGGAATTTGCCACAGTGCCAGCCTCCTCAGCTCAGCCTTGCTAGTATTCAGAGCGCGCCTCTTGTACTGCAATCACAGAGAAGAGGTCAGTGCTGAGGCTGCTTTTTATCACTCTAGCATTTCCTGACTCTTCAGTGTTGCAGGCACCATATGCACACAGCAGAAATCTTGCACCATTTATGGGCTGGAAGACAAGATCCAAGCCATATAAAACAACAGATTATGGATGTTCTACAGCTTTCTCTCAAGTTTCTTCTCAGCCTATCAGTTGCCACGAGGCACAGAGCTTTAAAGCCCTAACTCAAGCTGCCTGTGTTCGCCCTATCTTTTTCTTAAAAAGGTCTTCCATAGCCTCAGATTCCAGATTTTTTCTGTTTTCAGGTGTTGTGTTAATGACACCTCTGCTGTCTGCCCATGGCTTTAGAGCTGTGACCTGTAATAACACATAACTCTTCATAATTGGATCTGATTTTGCCTGATTAAATCAAGACCAGTAGTGTAGCCTAGCCTGGAACATCATGAGCACCACTTCATCTTCCACATCCTTACTCTGGACCTCTTGGACACCCCTAACTCTCCAACAAAAGGGTGCTGGCTGGAAAGGCTGGAGTGGGTGCCTGCAAAGGAGGACAAACATTCTGGACCAAGGATGCTTTGACAAATGCATTTACTTTTAACGAGTGTGGAAACAGCTTCAGGCTACCAGATGCTGTAGGCATCAACACCGCGACATGCCTCAGACAGTCAGGACAGCCTAAAATACCACTCCCAGGAACTAACCTTCTTGCCTTCTCTTCAGGTGGTTGATCAGTGGTATAAATGCAATGACAGAGACTCATTCCTCATGTCTCGCAGGCTGATCAGAGAGGAAGGATTATTGTGCGGTAAGCACCAATGACAACTCTTGCTTCTCTTAACAAAATTTGTGAACTTTGTCCTTTTGGGATCAAAACACTTTGGGAAATGTGCTCTCTGCATTGGGTGTGTGTTAGGTTAACAGGGCTCCATAGCTGAACCCTGAGCTGTTGTGTAGGTTGCTGTAGACTTCAGAGGTGTGTCAGTAAGTCTGTGGTCTGGGATCTGACTCATCAGCTGCAATAATTATAGAAGCAATAACTCTCCTCTTACTCAAGCACTTTGGCACATGGAACTGGATCTTCAGGCCTAACTCTGTGTGGTGTAGTGTTACACAGACCGAAGAGAGGATTAGTGGGACTCGGGGAAGGACAGGTGGGCTTAAACTGTCGCTCCACTAAGAACTCTGTGAGGCTGTACTCTGTTGTTGAACAGTTGCCATGCTAGATGTGCCAGGTTTGGACCAGGAAAATTTGAAAGTAAAGAAAATGTTAGATGTTCTTACCGAGTATTTTTCCCAGTGCCAACATGCTGTAAGTGATCCCACTGGCTTCCCAAAACGAGCAAGTGCTTGACAAACCCTGCCTGTTACCTTAAGAGCCTCTACACAGCATCAGTGTTTTTTCAACCTTTCCTGCCACCGAGCATATAGCTACAAGTTTGCATCCAGGACCAGACAATAATAGTTACAGCTGATAAAAGTGGAGCACTCACATCTAAGGAGTTTGGCAAAAGATAGGGCCATTTGTAATGAAACACTTAAAAGTTGATGTAACCTAGTGGGCACAGAGTCACTGTGTTTCAACAGAAACCATTTGCTGAACTCAACTCTAATTTGTGAGTAGCTTCGTGTTCCCTGAACTGCATTTTTCAGGGTCTTTCCATTTGTTTTTCAAACAAATGACCCAGTGCTAGTTAACCTGCTGTAAAATACGTGCTGCCTTGAATGCAGTGTGTAATGGGCACACAGATAGTGGAATGTGTTTGACTTCCCAGTACTTGAACTACCAGTGGAAGAATTGCCTCCGTAAAGCGGGGACCTGCTTTCCCTACGTGCAGCAAATCACATGTGTGCACACAGACACAGGGAGCGTTTAAGTCTTCATGTCACGTTGGCCTGGTATTCCAAGCATGAATGTAATGTTTATGGTTTTTTCTGTCTTTACAATGCATTCAAAGCCAATCTTTAATTGCCAAGTATGTCAAACAGAAGCTATAGGTTTGGCATGGTCTTTTCTTTACCTGAAGGAATGGTGCAGCATGGGGAGCAGGGGTATCAGTTTCCCCATATTGAACCTTTCAGCCCTTGGTCTACCTGCAGAGTCACCACAAGAAGTGATTTATGATGTTCATAAAGTGACTCCTGTGCTGCCTCAAAAGCTCATTGCCAAGAGCCACCATAAGAACACGTCCTTTCGGTCCCTATCTCTTCTTGACCTTAAAGCCGATAGGGATGTGGGGGATGATTGTCCTCCCGCTCTCAGCATCTCGAGGTACCCTGGTATACGAGGTACTAGCTCTGCTGCTGCTCTGTCTTGGTACCTCTACTCCATCAGCAGGGCAGAGTGGTGCCCCGTACTCCAGGACTGTCCCCCTGCACCCTGCCCAGCCCTGATGCTTGTCTCTCTCTCTTCTTGGTACACATCCAGGCGGCAGCTCGGGCAGTGCCATGTCTGTCGCTGTGCAGGCTGCCAAGGACCTGGAGGAAGGTCAGCGCTGTGTTGTCATCCTACCTGACTCCGTCAGGAACTACATGTGAGTTTCTCACTTCCTCACCTGCTTTCCAGCACCAGAGAGTAAGTTCCCACAGTCTTCTCCCTCACTTGGGCTTGGCCCTTCAGTGACATGAGCTTAGCACTGCTGAGGCCAGGTGGTGTGGGTTGCTGGAGAACCACCCTAATACCTCTGACAGCATGGCACCTGGAGTGAGCCCAGAGCTGGATGTCTCCCTCGAGTGGTTCATGGGAAATTAAAATAAATAAACAGGGAGAAATAGCGTACTACCATGGCAAGCACCAGGGCCTGGGTGTTGGGACACTAGGGTATCGTTTCCTCCAGTTGCTGACTTACTGCACGGAGGAGGAATCAGTCATGCTACAGTTTTTGAACTTGCATGACTAAAGTTAGGAAGGCAAATAGCTGACGTGCTTCTAAGAGTTACTGAGCACCCGCAGCTCACGTTGACCTTAAAAGGGGCTAAGAGCAGCCAGCTGCAAAAATCATGGGAGCCCCGGGGCAGTGCTGTGGTCTAGTGCATGAAACAAAGCACGGCTTCTTCTGGAAGGCTCACAGACTCGCTCTTTGTTCGTGATTTCTAGGTCCAAATTTTTGAATGATAAATGGATGATAAAAAATGGTTTCCTAAATGACGTCCAGGAGAACAAGCCTTGGTAAGACAACATCTGTCGATATACATGGTGATAAGGGAACCAGCTTTCTGAGTCTGGAAATTATTATCTGTCTTCAAAGGAAAGTATTATCTTTTAGTATTTAGAAAAAAATGCAATTAAGTTCATATCCCTCCAGGGAGGCTGTAGTGTCAGCTCCTCTCTTTTGAGTGGTTAGGTATCCCAGTTCTCCAACTGAGGTCTATAAAGGAGTCGTTTCTGTCCCACAGTTGCCAGTTCAACCCCGTGTCGCAGTCGTGGGCCACAAAATATTATCAACTCAGCTGCCTCTTGCACACCATGGAGGTTTGACTAGATGACCTTTAAAGGTCCCTTCCAACCCAACCCATTGATTCTATGATCCAATGGGGAAGGAGTACCCTCAAGGCAGTGAATCACAGAAAAATTCATGATGCCTGTTGACATGTGGCTGAGCAAACGCCAGTTGTTTAGAATGCTCCTACTCTCACTCTAAAGACTGCTGGTATTATTGATGTCATCAGCTCCTTTAGGTTACTGTGACCAAAGTTTATTACAAAATATTGCCTAAAAAATTAATCCTTTTCCAAGGCCTCTGGTGCCTGGTTAGAATTGCTCTTGGCCCTTCCAGCCTCTAATGTTGTCCTGCCTTTTCTGCAAGGGCAAACGGCTGAGATAAGTTGGCATCTGACTGCTGTCCCCAGCAAACAACTGTAGCTTGTCCCTCTTAAATTGCAGGAGTATATCTCCCAAGCTCTTTCCTGGAAGAGCTGCAAATGCTGCATTTTGAGGACTAAGGATGTGAATCAAAGAAGAAATATTGGTAGGCCTCCACTCATGAACTTGAAGTGAATGCCTCAGTAGCTTCCTCGGATTCAGGACAGCTCTGGCACTTTCCTAGTTGCCCTTAGCCCTGTATCAGGAGCTGTATGAACACTCAGCATGGGGCAAGCTTGGCTTCAACAAGACCTGGCCATGGCAGACTTGTAGCACTGCTGTTTTGGAGATAGGAAAGGGGTGAGCTTTGCAGGCAGGCAGAATATCTCTCTACAGGGGGTCTCATCTCTACTGGTCTTACCTCGCTAAGCCAGGCCTGTGGCTGCACATAGACAAACAGCTTGGAGTTGCCATTTGTCTTTAAACAGGTGGTGGAACGTCAAGGTGCAGAAACTGAATCTCTCAGCCCCTCTCATTCTCCTCCCAGAAGTCAGCTGTCAAAAAGCAATCGAGATCCTCCAGGAGAAGGGATATGACCAAGCTCCTGTTGTTGCTGAATCAGGGTAACTATTTTTACTTGTTACAGACATGACCATTCACACAGGGGAAGTGGCTGTGATGAAGCTGAACAGAAAATGCCATTTACTGATCCAGAGACAGGGTTCTTGTGTTGGATTCTGTGACGTATTATTTTAAAAATAACATCTGCCTCCTTGTGACTGTTTGTCAAGAAAAAATCCAGTAAATGAACTAGTTGAAGTCAAAGCCAAATACAGCACCCACCAGACTTAGCAGAGGCAGGATCAGTGCACAGGCAAGTGGTGACCAGAGGAGAGGTGAGGGCTTGGTGGGAAATCCCACGCAAATAAGGAACTGAAAGTTTTCCTTCTCCCAGCTGCCAAGTCCTGGATTCCAACTGCAGACTTTAAGTACTGTTAAAACAATACCTTGGTGAGGACAAGGATCTTCTTGTCCTGCTCAGATGAGGAGGAAGCTGATGCCTCCTGATGGCAGCAACAGTTTAGTGACTGACTTCAAGGGGAACTGTTCAGCCTTTATAAAAAATGCATGTCCTACCTCAGATCTGACCTTTTGGAAAACTTTCTGTTCCCTTACAGACTCATTCTGGGAATGGTGACCCTCAGCAACACCCTCACCTCAGTGCTGGCTGGAAAAGCACAGTTCTCGGATCCTGTTACGAACGTCATCTACGACCAGTTCTCAAAGGTACTGCTAAGGCCGTGGCTGGTGTCACCCACCATCTGGGGACAGGGAGAGGAGTGGAGATGGACCACCACCTTGACATGTGAGAGGAGCAGGTAGAAGAAATCAGTGAAAAGACAGAGAGGTGAAGATAGAGAAAGGCAGAGAGAGTGGTAGTGATAGAGACAATATGGAGATGAAAGTAAGTACAGGTATCTGCAAAAATGCTCCTGAGCCTGTGGGGTTCAAACATGGGAGTTTACACACCAGGAGCAAAGCTTTTGTATAACCACCCCCAATGTTACATTGTCAGAGGATTTTGTCCACCTGGGGGATCATCATTATCTGAAATCAGAGTCCAACTACTGCCAGGGGTCAGCAGGGCCAGGTCGACTCCGGCATGGGCTCTGATGGGACACAGGACAGGTCCTGTGGCTGTGCAGGGGAGGAATGCCTGGACTGGATGGCCATCAATAGTCCAGAGATGGAGTCAGGTAAATAGATGATGTTTTAGGGAAACTGGTGCCATCACCTCAACACTGGCCCATGAAGACACCCCAAGTTTTGGGGAGACAGTGTTGTATTTCAGCTACAGCAAAACCAAGTTTGCAGGTTGCCTTCATCTCCTCCAGTCATCTCAGAAGAGTGTGGGTGAGTGAGGTGTACCTGGTCCTGGTGCAGCTGAGTGCCACTCTGTCCATTCACAGCTACAATCAGAAGCAAGAGCCAGGCTCCATACCACTGTCCTTTAAATATGAAGTGAAAAGTATAATGTCTCTTTTTGTCCTGTTTAGATTGGCCTGGAGGACAACCTTGGGAAGCTTTCCTGCATCCTGGAGAATGACCATTTTGCTATCGTTGTACATGAGCAAATGCAGTGTAGGTATCTGCAGAAGCACTGTAGGGGCTTTGCACAAATGTTTGAGAGAGAGAGAAAAATTCTCAAGTTGAGCTTGGTAGGTATCAGCACAGCTGCTCCACACATGCAGTCCCTGAGCCTTTGTAGGAAGGATTTCTGCCTCGTGGCTCTGCAAAGCCTTGGAATTACTGGTTATTCACACATTTCCTTTCCTGACAGCACAGGGATGGGGTGGGGTGAGGGGGCAAGGAAGCCTTAATCACAGGAGCTTGGGACCACAACACTACTGGACATGTGTCCTGCAGGAACAAGTCCCCGATCTTAGCCATGACAGCTGCATTGTACTTCCCATGCAGGCATGATGCTGAAGCACCAGTCAGCTCTATCTCATCTCCTTATCTTATGGATTCCCATGGAAATCTACTTCTGGGATTGGGAAGAACACCTATGGGGTTCATTTGATCCTCTCCAATGACAGTAGAGGAGGACTGCGGGCTGGGGTGCAGTGCCTTTGCTTGCATACCTGTAGGCTCAGCCCTCCAGTACACATTTAGCCTTTTGACCTTGAATTAAAATCACCGTCTTGCTGGTTGTGGGCAACAGAATAAACAAGGAGCACGTTAGGGATCTCAGTAGATTTAGTATCCAAAGGGCAAGTCAAAGGAGCATTTGGGCACCTTAGATAAATCTTAAGTAGAATTCAGGCATGTAAGTGAATGGGAACAAATTACACAGTCTGAATTCCACTGCTTACAGGCTGCCTGCTGTGCGTGCCCAGAGGCTGTGCCATTTTCTCTGAACACCCCTACTCCCACTTGCCACCCTGGGAGATGCAGTCAAGAGATATCCTTTTGTCTGTGTGACTTAAGGTGTCTGGGTAAATTGACATGCTAAGGGGCCTTGCACCCTGGATGCTATGACACACCTACCCTGGAGGTCCAGGGTAAGTTGAGAAGTATGTGAATTAGCCTGGAGAAGAGGAGGCTGAGGGGAGACCTCATTGCTTTCTACAACTACCTGAAAGGAGGTTGTGGAGAGGAGGGAGCTGGCCTCTTCTCCCAAGTGACAGGGGACAGGACAAGAGGGAATGGCCTCAAGCTCCACCAGGGAAGGTTCAGGCTGGACATCAGGAAAAATTTTTTTACAGAAAGGGTCATTGTGCACTGGAACAGGCTGCCCAGGGAGGTGGTTGAGTCACCTTCCCTGGAGGTGTTTAAAGGATGGGTGGATGAGGTGCTGAGGGGCATGGTTTAGTGTTTGATAGGAATGGTTGGACTCGATGATCCTGTGGGTCTTTTCCAACCTAGTGATTCTGTGATTCTGTGTTGGACCATGAGTAAGCCCTGTGGCAGGGGTCTATGAGTTAGGAGTCAGGGGAACCCCATGTCTCAGCCTTACCTGGACCATGGCAGGATATAGCGATGTTCTGTCAATTCAGGAGCACAATCAGATTAGTCCAATAAAACAGCTGTACCTGCAGCTTTGGTTTATTCTCAAACCATTGTACAGCTACCTCCTCCTTGGTGAAGCAAATTCGCTCAGTCACATGCAGTAGAACCACGTCAGCACAAGGGTTGTTGACATAGCAGCAGCAGCAGAAGGGATCATACTTTGTTGCTCCTCTAACCAAAACAGGTATGGTGGCAGTTGCTGTTCTGCAAATCTGACCTAACACGCCTTCCCAATATAATTATATTGTAAAACTTTTAGAAGTACAAATTTGGCCTTATCTCGAGGGAGTTGCTTTGTTTAAAATGTTAGCAATGTGAAAAAGCAGTCTGAAGACCCGTACTTAGGTCTTCTAAAATAGAGCTGAAGGGTATAATTATACTGATTTTATGGGATTACATGTTGAACATGCAGAACATTCCTACAGTGAGCAGCATGCAATATTGTGTTGTATCGACTGCCAGCAAAGGGCTGCCTTGTGAACCCGGGGCCTATGAAACCCACAGTGCACAAACATCCTAACCCCTTTGCTTCTATATCTGTGTCCTGCTGCCCAAAGCCCTGTCAGCTCCAAAATTGGCTTGTGAGTCCAGCTGCGTTTCCACAAAACATTGCAAACAGAAGTATGTCATTCAAAACTGCCTTTGATGCACATTTCCACTTCTCTCACCAAAAGTAACACTAGGCAGAATTGTCTTCTTCAGCTATGTTGTCATAAAATAACAAAAATCTATTTTGCATCATGTTTTAATATAAATTAAACGGTATACACAAATTAAACTGCATCTACCAAAAACATCAACCAGCTGTGCGCAGTGCCTCTTGCTCTGATTATCAAGCAGCATTGGTTTTCTTTTCCAGAGCTGCTGTTTTAATGCTGTTACAGTTACCACCTTATTTATTACTTGCTTCCCACACATTTGGAGCTTGCATTTTATCTTGTGTTTGCACTCTGGTGGCTAGTTTTATTTTTATTTAAGAAAACATTTCTCAGATGGTTAAAGCAATTGTTGCGATGCTGTTTTATTAACGGTGGTGTAGGACCTTATGAGAACAGAGCAGAAAGTGTCTCACTGGTGCTTGTAAAGGATCCCTGAAAAGTTTCGTGGTGATAGAAGCAGGAGTGGAACTGAGGTTGGGTAAAAACAACTGGGAAATTAAGTTTCCTGCTCTGGTAAGGAGTGCATTGTCTGTAGCTAAAACCTCCCTAGTGCGATCCCAGTAACACAACCAAGGCTGCATCAGTCATTCTTGTTGAGGCAGAGCTAGACAGCTGCTGCCCCGTTAAGGTTTTCTCACAATAAATGAGTAGCTGCTTCTGCACTGCTGTGGGGGTTTTTCTTCTTCCTTTTTTATTTTTGTTTTTTGGAGGTTTTTTTTTATCTCCTCACTAAACTGACATTTTCTGTGCTTACAGTCAATGGAAATGGCAGTTCCTTCATGAAGCAGACAGTGTTTGGCGTGGTCACAGCGATGGACCTCCTCACCTTTGTCAGCAGAAATGAAAAGTAGCCCAGCAGCAGGGCTGCACCCACCTCCGCTCCTCTGGCAGGGCCAGCACCTCCCCCAGAGCCTGAAACATCTGGCTGCGGGTTCTTTCTAATCCACCTGATAGTTTCTCAAAATGACTAGGTGAAAATTGTAATGTAATAACCGTTTGTCCACTAAATGCCACCCAGAATATCACTAAGGAGAAGATAACTAAAGAAATTGCATTTTTAATAGCTGAGTTTGGTTACATGGAGCTACCCAGGGCTGGAGAGGCAATGTGGGGGGAAGGCTTGGAAGCAGATGTTTACTAATTCCCAGATTTAACAGTTAATAGGGTTTGGTGTGTTTGCTAGCAGTAGCTAACTATGCACTGCTGGTGTTGTAGCTATCACAGGTTGTCTAATCTCACCACAGGAACCTCTGACCCTCTTGAGGGTTGGGGTGAAGCCAAGTCATGGCTGCATCCTCCTGCCCCTCTGCAACTCTCACAGGGAGGGTGGCAGGCATCCCTCAGAGACCTTCCTTCTCACCTCTGGTTGCATTTGGTAGCCAAGGAGGCAGCTTTTTCCTCCATTCCCCAGGGGTGAGTAGGAGAGGCAGAGCCCTGGGGGAGCAACGAGGAGGGGAGCAGGTAGGACATGACATCCTGGTATGCAAAAGGTGGGGACCTGGGCAGCTTGGACAAGAGGGATGGGAAGGGACAACAGAAGGTCGTGAGGGACAGGGGGTGAGGTGATGGGCAGGTGAGGAACATTCACTCCTGTAGTGCCAACTGGCCTTTGAGGAAGCTGGTGGTACTGGCTGTTTCATGCAGTATCCTGGGAGAGGGGGCAGTGAACCAAATCAAATGTGAAAGGAGAGCTGTGAGATCAAACTAAGCACTGTTGAAACCTGGTTTGGGGAAGTTGTTCTCAAAAGACTCTAAGAGCTTTGCATTCTTTTCATGTGTCTTGAGAAGTGCTCCAAGGGGACAACAACCAGTACAGGTTTTGACTTGCTGCTAAGTGGCTGTTCCATACTTTCAATCTAATCTAGTTTGTACAAGACTTTTATTAAATAACAGAATGCTGAAGTATTTATATACAGGAAGAGTATCTCTGCTGTCTTTTGTTTCCTGAGTGACACAAGCTATGTCAGATCTTTCTTGAGTTTTGTTTGAGTAATAAACATATTTGTTCAGAAAAAGTAAAAACTGATTAGCTCAACCTCATTGTATTGCATTTATTTTTGCAACTTTGTTGCAAACTGAAGGATATTAGTCCCTGTATGTATTCCAAACTCATGTGAAGAAGTCTTAAAGTGCCCCATAACTCCATGAAGCCCAGAAGTCAGTCTGAATCTGGACCGCTTGGACACGCAAGACCTTTCCTTATGCCTTTAATTGTAATATGTCCTCTTGTGCAGCTGATTTGGCTGCAAGAAGAGGAGAGGAGATTTGCCTCCACATGACAGGCAGGGGCACAGCTCTCTTGGCAGGGAGCCCCCTTTTATCAGGGATTGGGACTCTCTTTTCCAACCTTGAGATCCCCCACCTCCTATATGAGTAACCCCATGGATGGGCCTTGTCACCAAGGCAGCTTGCGAGTTTTAGAGTGAGAGACGACTACTTGGATTGCTCCAGAGACATGGATACCTTTGAGAGTGTGACCTGCTGGGTCATATATTTGATATATTTGGGCTGAATGTTTGCTTGCAAAGCAGGCTGCTGCACAGCACCCTGCGCATGCAGCATGTTGGGCTGTGCGCTCGCTTGGGTGTGCAGAATCATAGAGTCATAGAATGGTTTGAGTTGGAAGGGACCTTAAAAATCATCCAGTTCCAACCCCCTTGCCATAGGAAGGGACACCTTCCACTAGATCAGGTTGCTCAAACCCTCATTCAACCTGGTCTTGAACACGTCCAGTGATGGCAGCTCTGAAAAAAACAAGCGGATGACAGTCTAACAGCACGTAATTACCACACAGATTTCTGCTGCCCTGAAGGTCCTTTCAGTTCCCATGGCCACTGCGGCTCAGCCCAAACCCCAGTGCTCCCAGATGGCAGGCAGATGACAGGACAGGCGGCTGCACTTCAGCAGGGGTGAAGCAACTGCTGAATAGCAACCGTGAGTATTTACAGTGGCTTCTGTGTATTAACTGAGTATGGGAACTAATAAAGTCAGATGCAAGCTGATATATTTCAAGACTGCTCTACCTAAGCTGAGTCATGGAATCATAGAATTACCAGGTTGGAAAAGACCCACTGGATCATCGAGTCTAACCATTTCTATCAATGACTAAACCATGCCCCCCAAATGGAGCTCCTTCAAGGTGCTCCCAGGGCCCCCAGCCCCTGCACCCGGGGTCTGCCCCCAGCAGGCTCATCTGGTGGTGGAGGTGCCCTGGCCAGGGATGTCAGTGCTACCTGTGCTGTAGTTTGCCACAGACTGTGTCCCTGTGGATGCAGACGTGCCCCAGAGCACACCTCAGCACAGAGCATGGCCTTGCTGGCACCTCAAACTGCTGACTTGGGAATACGGGGTGGAGAGAAGAACCAGCAGCTGTTATCCTGCCTACCCTGCCTCCAGGATGGAAAAGACCTCACAAAGCAGGGGAGGAATTCCATTTGCCTTGCTAGCAGAAACCTCTGCAGGTTCTGTAAAGACATGCCTACACACAGTGCTGGTGGCAGCAGCAGGACCAGGAGCCGAGTGTTGCACCTACTGTGGAGTCTCTACTCCCCGCATCCCCAGGACTGCCCCACTGCAGTGACAACCCCTCTGAGGTAGTTGGTCTTTTGAGTTTGTTTCCCTTTTCTGGTCACTGAGGTCCTATCAGTATTTTCCTATCCTGTGAGAGGCAGCTCCCCGATGGCACTCATCACAGCTCAGTGCTCTTGGGCTCCCACCTGCCTACCAGAGGATTTTCAGGCTTATGGAGATGTGAGAGGACAGCAGGAGAAGAGTGAGAGTTGGGTAGCATCCTGAGATCCTGCTCTGAGCGCAGCACCCAGCTCCAGTGCAGGAGATGGACCTTGATCCTGCAGGGATCTACACTCTTCCCCCATCACCTCCTACCCTGGGGGGGCAGGCATATAAACCTTTTCTGCTGGGACACATGGCCTTGGCTTTCTGGAGCTCAATCCAGAAGAAAACAGCCTCACAGTGTATAAATTGCTTTAAACAGTGTTTGCCATGTGTGTGGTGTTGTGGGAGGGCTGTCCTTACTCAGGAATGTGCACCCTAAGGGGGTCCATGCCCAACTCTGGCTTCCGAGAAGGAGCGTCACAGTCCTGGAGCTGGCTGCCCACCACCCTTGCTGCCTCTCTAGACCTTATAAGTAATTTTTCTTCCACCCTGGACACCAGTGTCTGTGCCCCTGGCAGCCTGCAAAGCGCAGGGGCACGTTGATGCTTCAGAAACCCTGAAGTTCAAATCTGCCAAGAGGGATGTGGGGCGAGATGGCAGATCTGCAGGAGGCTGGGAGATGCTGGTTTAGTCTGCGGTCAGACAGTCTGAACCGACATAATTAGCAAGATAAGCATCTTGCTGGCCCTGCCCAGCCACCTTATGTGTCACGGTGGCTTCCCCGCCTCCCCCTACCAGTATTTCATCATGGAGCCACCACCAGCGGCACATAAATAGAAGGCTCAGGTGGGCTGCAGGACCAGAGACGCCACTCAAGGTCTTGCACCGCAAGCCAGCGCCTGTCCCACCTGGCCAGACACCCTGCAGGTAACCAGAGACCATGGTTGGGGCTCACAGGGTCCTGATGTGGGGCAGGAGGGAACAACTTATCCATTCCACAGCCTGGGTTTCCAAAACTAAGGGGGAGGTCAAACATTATAATGAGGAAAACTATCCTTGCTGAATGGCAGAGCCCTTCCAGGGGAAGCGGGACTGCACTATGTGTTACCTGGGTAGGATGATAAAGTAACCAGTAGATTAAAGTATGTGAATGAAAGGAAGAGGCAGAACAGTAATTTACAGCAAAGATGAAGCAGAGTTACCAGTAACTTCAACAAGCCAGCATTTACTTTATAAAGAAGGCAACCATTTCTGGAGACTTCATAGTTACCTTCCAGTAGCCTGAAGGGGCTACAAGAAAGCTGGGGAGGGACTGTTTACAGAGGCTGTGGGGATAGGATGTGCGTGGGGGGAACGGCTATAAACTAGAGATGGATTGATTTAGACTGGACGTAAGGAGGAATTTCTTCACGATGAGGGTGGTGAGGCTCTGGCACAGGTTGCCCAGGGAAGCTGTGGCTGCCCCATCCCTAGAGGTGTTCAAGACCAGGTT
Organism: Piaya cayana; assembly: GCA_013389865.1. Taxonomy (NCBI): domain Eukaryota; kingdom Metazoa; phylum Chordata; class Aves; order Cuculiformes; family Coccyzidae; genus Piaya; species Piaya cayana. The sequence continues at coordinate 96,396 of WAAB01003178.1, read as the reverse complement.
GGATGGGGGCTTGGGCAGCCTGGTCTGGTGGGAGGTGTCCCTGCTCATGGCAGGGGGGTTGGAACTGGATGGGCTATAAGGTCCCTCCCAACCCAAACTATTCCATGACTCTATGGATTACGTGGTGTAGTCTCTCTCTTTTTCAAAATGAAGACGAACGGTGTTCATGCTTTCAAGTTTTTTTCCATACACTTAGGCAGTTTGGAATTGTTTTTTGTTTAAGAGGTAATTGCAAGTAGTTGCATGTCTGCAAAAGTAGGATGTTGGGGGTATCAAATCCACAGCGTGGTGGCAGTGATGTAATTGTAATCAAAGCCAGCACTGGGACAGCTGAAGAAGAGACCCACGCTGGAAGGACCCAGTGTAGGAAAGAAGCAAGTATAATTAATACAGCAGGATGTAAGGTCACTTAGGCAGGGGGAAGGGATCTGAAATGCTGTGGTTAAAGAACTGTAGTGTCTTGAAAAGCTGGCAGTCCAGATAAAGAATCCTTGACCTTAAAATAGAGAAGGGAGACAGCATGAGCTTCCTGGGGGTGCTGTGCATCCTAGGATGCATCAGCTGAGGAGGAGGAGGAGTTGGCACAGGGAGGGGATTTCATACCTGTGAATGACTCTCTAGTTGAAAACAGACTGGTCAAAAACTGACAAAGGCAAAGAGCAGAGTCACATAGGAGTGCCCGATAACCTGTAATCACAAAGTTAAGGCTTAAGCTACCCAAGTACCCAGTGTTTCTTTGAACTCTTCATGTGCCCATATCCAAATGCCTCCCAGGAACAGTCACCAAAACATAAATTATCAGCATCATTATAGTGGTAAACAAGTGTTATTTGCTGGCCAGAGCAACTGTTCCAAAGCTCAGTGTGTGCTGCAACGTGGACTTTGCTGACCCAGGGCCCACGTTACAGCTGCCTGAACACCTGGTGGGTGGAGGACATCATCACCAGGATGATCTTTTGGGCACAAGACTTTGTTTTAGAGCAAGCCACCCTTGCCCCAGCAAGCTGTAGGTGAACAGAACTATGACTAATGGGCATATCAGGGAGAAGGAGCTACATCCCTCTAGCTTTAAACCTTGGGGGCGGTTCAGATCATGGGGGTTTGTTGTGTCCGTGCACAATGTGATGCCTGTGCCTGTCTCCTCCTTTTCCTTCCCAGAAACATGGCTCTTGCTGGTGCCCTTTGCTTGTTGCTCATCTGCCTCCTGCTCTCTGGTGCAGCCCCAAAACCCACGTGCGACCCCAGTGCCTGCATCCCGTGCTCCAAGAGGGATGTGGAGGGGACGCCCACAACCACAGCCGGGGGCTGCTGCCCACCCTGTCCCCCAGCTTGTGCCTGCCCGCCCTACTTGGAGAGCGACTGCGAGATTCAAGGCTTCACCAGTGGCCTCATCCCTGTTGGCCGCTCCTTCTACATTGACTTTGCCCGCAAGCTGTGCACCTGTCACCCCGGTGGGGATGTCACCTGCACCACGGTGTGCCCTGCTGTGCCCCCCACCTGCCAGGCTGTGGGCAGCACGGTGGCCGACGGCTGTCCCCAGTGCGTCTGCTACGATGAAGAGGAGATGGCAGTGCCCGCCGGCACCGTTACTGCTCAGGGCACCCAGATCTGCACCTGCCCTCCTGAGGGGGGACAGCTGCAGTGCAGTGAGAGCAAGAGCAAGGACTGAACCTCGCCTCTCTGCCAGCCGAAGGCAGGGGGACAAGGGAGTCTCTCTGGCAGCTGAAGGCTTTCTGCACCTTGGGGTTGTCCTCATTGAAAACTGGTCCCTCAACCCAGATGGCTGCACTGCAGAGCGCTAGAGAGATGCGCATTCTTTGTGATTTATAAACCAGGGCAAAGCATCTGTAGGGGGTGAGCTTTTTTTTGTTGTAAGGTTTGTTCTGTGGCAGAGGGCTATGAGAGCTTAGATTGCAGCTAGCATGTAGCTGGAACAAATGTGGTTACTTATTTATTTGTAAGATGATAGTGCTTTTGTATGTGTTCATGTTTCTACACTGTTTAGATAGCGTAGCCTTTAGTCAACTCACCAGATAAACCTCTCCCTAGGATCCAGGTTTCATTTCCCGTAATTCCATCAAATTCAAAGTGGTGGGATCAAAACCAGAAGATTAGCTGACATCGCCCCCTCCATGCTTTTTCTGAAAGCTGGAGTATTTGGTGGGTTAGCACACGGCTGTGTCCTTAGGAGGAGGCAAACGCTTCTCGTGCTTCCACCCTCGGGAGCAAAACCGTTCAGTATGTTGGCAGACAAGGGTCAGTCCTTCACAACCACCTCAATGAAGCATCTACCCAGGGCTGGCCCTGTTGCATCCGAGTTCAAGTCACCCCAAATCAGTGACTGTGTCCTCGCTTTTGCTCTCCCCTTACCATTGCTGGAGGGTAGAACTGTATCTTCTGAATGCTCTGATATGTAATAAATGCGCACACACACACACACACACATGCACGTACGTACATATGTACAGGGAGACTGTAATGAAAAACAGAGCTTCATCAGACTGAATTAACAAGTGTTAATCATGTTCCTTCAAGGTGTTGAATAAAATCAATTTTACCAATAAACATTTGAAGACTTTTACTGACAAGCACAGGTATTCTTCCCTCCTGCCTTAGCTGGTGTTACCTGGGCCACGCAAGCCTCTCTCCAGCCACCTTGGGCCAGGTATACCTGGAAATATCAAACATGACCACTGGATTGTTTTCATATATCTTCTCTAATGCTCTGACTGATGCTGGCCGACTGCAAAAAAACAGTAAGTGGATGCAATTCAGGTGAAGGACTAGAAAAAAATTGGAGGAAACAGGAAATTTGCTCTTCAAGACAAAATTAGGATCCCCATCGACTAGGGCAGTCAATGCTGATCCTGCACTGGGCTCTGGGTGAGCCTTGGCCAGAGAAGCAAGAGCTCAGCACATCCAAAAAAACCCCTGGAACTCAAAGCCGGGCATGAAGAATAAAGGCATTTCAGTGGCTTGGCTGGTAGCAGGCTGGGACCCCCAACACAGATTTTTTCAGAGGCTCCCAAGGACTGACTGGACTGCACTGGTTTGGGGCCTTGGACCAGGCAGTTTGAGAGCACATGAAGGGGATGTGTGGAGCTGGGCAACCAGGATACCTCCTTGCCCCAGTTGTGCACTGGCTGCTGCAGGGATGGGAAAGTAAGGGAGCAAGAAAGGACATCTTTAATGGGGAAAAACTTCCCTCCTCAGGCACCCTGCCTGACCTAGCCTGTCATGTCATAGAATCCTAGAATCCTAGAATCACCAGGTTGGAGGAGACCCATTGGATCATCAAGTCCAACCATTCCTATCAAACACTAAACCATGTCCCTCAGCACCTCGTTTACCCATGCCTTAAACACCTCCAGGGAAGGTGAATCAACCACCTCCCTGGGCAGCCTGTTCCAGTGCACAATGACCCTTTCC
>WAAB01003178.1:44875-89259 GCA_013389865.1 Piaya cayana | reverse complement strand
TTGCAAAGGTGTATTTTGGTCCCTGGGGTCAGTTCTCCTTGTGTCTGCCAAAGATTTAAAGAAATCAGGATGGATTTGCAAGCAGAGTGATTGGTTTTGCAAGTGTGGTGATTGTTCAGAGGGAGTCATGAGTGGTTTGGGCAGACTCCTTGTCGCCTACGCAGGGTGGTGATCAGCTGGGGTGTGTTTATTCTTTGTCACTCATCTTATCTGTTGCACCCCCCTCTTGTGCGACTGATAACCTTTAATCAGGAGAGAATGACCAACCAAGGGGGCAATCCCTGAATAATATTGAGTTTGTGTGAATTCTTTTTACCCAGGGTCAGCACGGGAACAACGAGGAGTTGTGTAACTTGTGCAACAAGTCCCCACTGGCTCCTTCGCAAGCTGTTTGTTTGGAGGTGTTGAACAGTTTCCTCCCTCTGCCACTATCTCTGTCTTCTGCCAGGAAGTCTCACAGCATCTCTGCCTACATTTCGTGCTGAAATAAGTAACCACATGATGTTACTTTTCCCACGAGCAGCTGCACCAGCACAAGGAGAAAAGAAAAAAAACCTGTTCAAAGACAACGCACCATTCAGTTGTCAGAATTTATTCACTTAAGTTTCATGGCTTGGTTTGTAGCATGCTTTATTTGAATGGGTGTTTTCCTGGATTCGCCAACATTAATCACCCGTGTGCTTGTCTACATTTTGGACACAGTATTGCTGCAATTGTTATTTGTATTTTTCCAGCTCATATTTTCCCCATGGTCTGGACATTGTCACAGTTTTATGGTTACCCCATTCCCATGGTCACTGTAATTTTGCATCACAGCTCTGCATGTATTTGCAGGTAAGGAGCTGTACATGTTTCTTAAGTGCAAAGCAGCATATTGACACTCTTGTGCATCCTTAAACTAGCCCTGCAAATTGAGTCAAAAGCTGGAATTTATAACTCCCATAAAAAGAAATAATTTTACGCACAGCACAGTCAAGTTGGGGTGGGGTGTATTCCTTAGTGTCCCATAACTTGGTAAAGATTTTTAGTGCTGCTTAGATAGTTGTAGAGCTGACAGGGCCTTTCCTCACTGCATTAATGATTTAATCATTGATTTAAAAAGAAACACATTCTGGGCACCAGTCCTTTTTTACACACCCTCTCAGTTCCTGCCTCCTGAGGTAAAACATTAGGGTACAATATCCATGAATGAAAGCCCATTAGGAGGTGTCCTTATGACACCACTATAGCCAGTGCCAAGAGGTTAGTCCTGCCCTTCCCAACACCCTGTGCCACAAGTTAATTCTTTCTGGGTGGTTAACAAACAGCTTGAACATCCCTGGCTGCTCCTTGTCCCAGCCTGCATCTGTAGAGGTCAGCTTGAGGGGGATGGCAGCCTGTAATTTTGTCCAAGTATTAGCAGAAAGAAATTAGGAGAAATCAGGTATTAAATCATCAGAAATCCTGATTCTGTGGCAGGTTCTGCACTTGCGATTTCTGATCAGGATGACAGGGGTTTCCTAGAGGATCTCCTAATTTAACTAAATCATACTCACTCAGTGTTGGTAATGGACTGACTACAGCCCCCTAGAAATACTTTTTCCTTAAAATCTGAGGTCAGGGAGGGAGGTAAAATTTGACACTAGCTTTGGAATGCGTTCCTTATGTGAAATTTTAAGCATACACAGTTGCTCTGTCATGCCTGCCACTTTGGCAACAATGCAACATACAATGCAAACAGCACAAGGATGAGAACAAAACTTGCACACACAAATGCGATGAGGTCAATGTAAAAAGAAACATATTATGAAGTAAAAGTTCGCCTATACCAGGATACTGAGTTGAAGCAGATTTTTTAAAAATGAGACTTCTTCCCCTGTGCCTTTGGTTCAATCTCAGTGAAAAATCTTGGAAATATTTTAGAACAAATTGGTAATGATAAACGCCCACTGTTAGATGTTCTCTGCATTAAAAATAACAGCCTTTCCTTCTTCCATGTGGGTGGGCAGGGAAGCCCAAAAATGTAGATTTGGCATTTAAAACAGATGTCCTCTGGGATGAGCAGAGGAGCCGACACTGGATTATCATGGTCAGAATTGCAGAACAGCAAGCAGGATGCTTGCACCAGAAAGACAAATTGGTCAGGAGTTTCAGGGAAAACTGCAGAATAGGCACGCTTAATGCAGTATGTATTTTGCTTCTGAAATTTTAAAAATAAACGGATTTTTCTGACCCTTATTAAGTGTAAGGGTTTGCATGATTTAAGAGGGAAGGGGGTTGCACACTACCCTAAAACATGAGTATTTTGTGATGCAGAGTATTAAAATATGCATATTTCTATGCCTAAGACCTTTTACATGGACAGACATCATAAAAGAGCACGTCCATGACAAAAATGACACATGTTCATTTGGGAAGATAACATATAAGTTCCTTTAGGCCCAAAGTGATTTAGTTCTTGAATTGTGCATCTATGCTAAGGACAGCTCGTTTTTCAGTTATCATTCTAATATCGCATTGCTTGCAACATCCACAATTCAGTTCTGTAAAGTTGCTGGGCTTTTACCAGCAAAGCTGACTTTGAATTCTGGAGTGATTTGCAGAGTCATTATTTGACACTATTCACAGTTCAAAAGCTCAGGAGACAAAGAAAAAGGAGTCCAGGATATGTAATCAAGGATTAATTGTTGCCAGCTTTGAAAGAGGTTGGGGGGAAGGAGGACAGGAATACAAAACCAGTTGTCTGAAAGCAGAACTGAGGATCTCAGTATTTTTCCTCTATTGCTGTAGCTGCTTAAAGTATCACTGCATTTACAAGTGAGTCAGGATTGTTGCTTTCTCCAGCACAAATGCCAAGCCAGTCCCTCAAAGTCTCAAAGTTCTGCAATTCTGAGCTTCGTTTGGTGATGTTTCTTCAAATGGTCAAGAGCTTTCAGTTCTCAATCCAGCTACAGTACTGAGTTAAGAAAGTTAATAAGAACCAGCTGTGCCAAAGCCTTTTTGTGTACCCGAAAGGAAAAAATAAATCACTGGCTTGTTCCAATAGAAAAACACATTGAAACAACCGTGAGAGAAATATTGTCCTCTCTTCTTCCTAGCCTTAATTTGGATCTCAGCCAGGGAACCATATATACTCCTAAATATCTTTGAAAGATCAGGACCCGCACAGTAATTGATTTTGGGTATGTGATCACACATATAACCACGTCCCTTGTCTTTTCTGTGTGTGAGCCTCTGCTGAAAGTAAGTCTAAATTGTAAGGACCAAAACAAGATTATAAAATGAGCTATGCAGACATGTGTAGTAAATATAATTTGATGAACACTAAGAGTTTAAGAAGAGCCTTAGCAGTTTGTAGCTCATAATGAAATACTAGGGGGAAGAAACAGCAAAAATGCCTTAAGTCAGTCACTAGTTTGTATGATCTGCATATTTTTCACAACTATTAAAAAAACAAGTTTAAAAATGTGTGGCTCTTAAAATGCATCTAATAATTTTATTATCGCATGCACTTTTAGTATATGCATCAATTTGTATTTAGAATTAACAAAAAGTGTGTTAGGTCAGGAGTAGGTTCAAGAGCTTTATCTTCTGATTTGTGCTATTAGTGACAGAGTCCAAAGACCAACAGAGGAAATAAATATCCAATAGATTTCCCCCAATTACTTCATAAGCTATAGATCACATCTTTGTTGCATGAGGAAGACAAACCAATCCTGACCTACAATGCTCACACTGTTTTCAGATTTTAGTAAGGTATGAGGGTTGGTAATTTTATTCTTTCAATACACCATTGGCTTAATCCTGCATACCCTGCACACTCTGAACTCACAGGAATTTAAATATCAACGATCTTTATGGGTCCCTTCCAACTCAGGACATGCTATGATTCTACCTGGATTTAGAATACAGCATGCAGTACTTGTTATGTGACCCAGCGTTATCTGTTACTTTTTGCAGAATCCTCATTTTACATTGCACATGGAGTTAATTTTCCCTTGCTTTAGCATTGAGGATATCGCTCTGGTTTTCTACAAAGAGGGGTATTTTAGAAACAGCCCTAAACCACATACCGAAGGACTCCTGTTTTGTAAATGGATGCTCCACAAAGAAGACAGGCTCATCAGTTGCTCTTCTAATCCCTATAACGTCTTCTTGGAGAAGGGGATTCATCTTTCAGGGGATTTTGAAGCCAACAGTCTATGAATAGTCTATACTGGACATAATTTAGGTGAATAATCTGCTTTTCTTTTTTTTTTGGTTGGTTGGGTTTTTATTTTCTTCAGATTAAGGAAAAATATTGTTCTCTGGCAGCAGTAGAGTTAAAACTATTTCCTATGATATCACCAGGGGTGATAAAGAAATGATCAAATAATCCTGTGTCTAGAACACATACAATTCAGTTAATCATGGATTAACCCTTTAAAAACAAAATATTCAAAATTCTCAGCGACGTGGTTCTGGATTAAGTAAAAAGCTGTAAAAATTGAGCAGGGCTGTACCAGCTCTAGCCAGCAGCCACACACCACCCCTTCAGCCAGCTCTACCAGGCTCAGGGCTACACTAGGGATCACACCTGGATGTCACCATGCCAGATGCTGGGGAAGCAAGAACAAGAAAAAGTAATGCTTCAAGCTAAGCAGAAGCACATCTTCACTTCAGAGCGCCCATGTCTTGCCTTCATCTTTGCCGAGTTAAGACTCATATACATGGGATGAAATGAGTTTGAATTTCTTCATGGAGAAGAATCACCATCTTGTGATAAAAAGGCTGCCTATTTTCCAAAGATTTCTTATCTAGTAAAAACCGGTAACTTTAGAAATGTGTTACAGTAACTGGCTAAGCAAGTTAACAGATGGGACCTGCACAGGGGAATTATTTTCAAAGAAGTTGCTACCATTTATGCTTGGAACCATTACTGAAAGTTTGATGTCCATGCCATTTTAATTAACAATTTTGGAACAACAACAAAAAAAAAAACAAAGTCACACACATTATGGGCTATTTATCTGCTAATTCCTCCTTTCATTGAAGCTACTCTTGTATTACAAAAGTGTAATAAAAATCCCAATTCTGGTAAGAACTAGTAAACATTTTTTTCTTCATTTGCATAAACAAGAAAACTGAAACAAATAACAAGGCTGAGGGTTGTCCCTGGTCAAGAACTGGTTAACTATTTCAAACTACACTCAAGACTTTGTCTTTCAGCCAAACACCACTAAAATAATGCAAATGCTTTGCTTTAAAAATGTGCTTCTTCAGTTCACAGAGAGCAATAGTGTAAAAATAAATCATCCATGAAGCATATTCTCATTTTTAATTGTATCCCTTGATACATCAGTTGCTTAAAAATCCCTTAGTAACCAAGTAAAAAAAAAAGTTCCAGGATTCACATTTTAAAGATCATCAATTGCTTAGACCAAATGTTTCTAACATATAAAGACGTAGGGGCGACTTCTTTAATGACCTGAAAATACTGGATTCTATTAACAGGAAGTCAGTACCTTTACAGTAGTCTACAAGGTTGGTAAGGCATTTCACTTTATCACATCTTGCTTTTCTCTTGCAAAACCAGCTGTGAGCACTCAGCAGGTCCTAAAGAACTAAAGTGACAGAAAAGGAACAGATTTTGTTTCCACGTGACAAGAATAAACAAATAACATGATTTGGGCAATCACTTTAAAAGCACATTAGTGCCAACTCCACTACATTTCACACTGGATGATCAAGTTACTTCAGGACTTAAAAATTAAACAACTCAAAACCCAGCTGAGGGAATCGGGGTTGGGGTTGTTTAGTCTGGAGGAAAGGAGGCTGAGGGAAGACCTTATCACTGTCTACAACTACCTAAAAGAAAGATGTAACAAATTGGGTGTTAGTCTCTTCTCCTGAGTGATAGGTAATAGGATAAGAGAAAATGACCTCAAGTTCCACCACGGGAGGTTCAGATTAGACATCAGAAGAAATGCCTACACCAAAAAGGTTCTTGGGCACTGGCAGAGGCTGCCTGGGGAGGTGGTTCGGTCCCCATCCCTGTAACAGGTGTTTAAAAGATGTGTAGATGAAGCGCTTAGGGATATGGTTTAGTAGTGGACAGAAACAGTTGGACTTGATATCAAAGGTCTTTTCCAACCGTGTGATTCTATGATTCTACCTGAAGGCGCTTAGCAAGCCATGGGCCAGAGGGAGGTGGGGGTGGAAGGGAAGGAATCCACATAGAGTTTGAGTTTGACAAAACCAAACTGCTTTACTATTCAGTTATACTGAACAGTGAGGAGTAAAGTATATTCAGCACAAGGCTGATGATTTGATCATCTGCACACTACACTTAAACGTGCATTTTCACAGATATGCTCTGTTTTCAAGAGGTGGTGAGAGTTTGAATATATTATTAGGAAACCAAAACATTTCACTTAATTGTTTAACATGCAAGACTTTCATGAAGGAATGAAGGCTAATTACATTTCCATCAGGATCTGAAAACTACATTTTGCCTATTCAACTCTAAAAACTAAGCTGAATATAAGGCTGAAAGATTTAAAAGACTAATCAAAGTAACAGAAGTCAGAAAGACAATAACAATACAGCACCTAAAAACTGGTAATTCACACAGTTTTGACATCTTGCATAGAACAAATACTTAGTCATTTTTTTCTCCCAAGACGACTCAACTTCAGAAAATAAATCTTAAATCAACTTTAATTACAATTAAATGCATGTGTTCCAAATCTTCAAAACACCAGAATGTTTTAGGGGTTTGTTTGTTTTTTTGTTTGAAGTGCTACAAGTCTAATGGTTTTATGGAACTATCATCCCTTGGAAAGACTTTGTTTCATCCTTTGGACAGTCAAGTTCATAAAGTCAGGAAGCTGAACTGCCTTCCAATTCTTTTTCCATGCAATTAGAGAAACAAACAGATGAATTATTTCTGCATTAAGTCTTTGTGGCCCTGCTCCACTAGAATAACCACAAACCTGAAGCTACTCTTTAAGCACAGGAACTGGGAACTCTTAATTCCTCAGCATAAGTCTGCCTTATGGCCATATTCTGAACATGAAAACAACGTTGTGCACACCAAGTCAACACAAATTTCTGCCCTTCTAAGCCCTTTGTCCACATTCTGGTTGCCACTGGAAGGAAACCTAGGTAATGCAAGCAAGACAAAGTTGCAAGGTTCTCCAAAAGGTTCCTAGTAGTGATCTGGGATCAGTATAAGAAAAAAATTCGCTTGGAGGTAAATGCAGCCCGAGATGCAGCCGTGCAGAGTTTTGATGGAGGTCAGCAGGACTTCATTTTGACCCAATATCCAGACCTAGGAAACACTGCAGAGCCAGAGCCAGGACTCTTGATTCTAAATGCTTTCCAACACGATCATTTCTTTGGAACAGTAATGTGAAAATATATCCTGATCTATTTGGAAACAATTCACTAAAACACAATATTTCTAAAGTTAAAAGACCAAGAACCCTGTTTTGGGTTAATGATCTAGATTACACTGAAAAAAACCTTTAAAGTTTCAATAATCATAACTGCAGAATTACACTGATTTTTAAAAACAAATTAGGTCTATTGCATATTAATAAGTCTTTAATTCAGGGCAGGGACGAATTATACATAGGCTTAAAGTTAGGTCCCCTGATAAAGACTTTTGAACTAATGTAAACACGTACCTTTCCTGAATAGTGATGCTTTGCTTAAATCAGCAATCTTTCTCAATACAGAAAAGAAAAAAAAAAAGACACTATATCTTTTTCTTTAAACATGTGAAAACAAGCAGTTCTGTGCAGCTCATACCCACTACAGAATCCTCACTGAATAAAAAGACAGAGTTTGAGTTCCATTTGTTAAGCAATAAGTTTTGATTACATTTGAAAAGCCTCTTCAGTTGTAGGAATTAATCTCCCTGTGTTTTTATGTTTCTAATTTGACAGTAAAATTATTCCATACTCCCCCACTCACAGTAAATTCTGCCAACTTCACTTTCCAGGTATTGATCAACTACCTGAAGACAAGGCTGCAAACGTTTCAAAAGAATGAAGCTTCAGCTGTATGGGGAGGAAAAATAAAAAAGCTAACCAGATAACAGTTTCTTTCTGAAAAATTAAAACTTTCAGAAGTTTGCAAACCCTGACACCTGATTGCTTTGAATTGAATTCCAAGTTGCACATAAACAACATATTCCTCAAGTCTCTTGCAGACAGCTGTATACATACTAAACTGCTTTAATAACCTCTCTCTAAGATTTCAGTTCTCATCATTTTGAAGCATGGGCAAATGCCCATTGCCACATTATCCCCAAACCACAGAAGTTTCTCCCATTCTGGTTTACCCTTCCCTTCACCGCTGGCAGCTTGCTACCCCAACAGATTTGCTGGCAGAGCTGTTCCCTAGACTACCTCAAAGCAGGCCAGGGAAAGCCCTGCTGTTACATCTAAGGAAACAGCAACTGGTCAGGGAGGGAAATGAGACAGTGAGAAATGACCTGTCCCTCCAGCACAGGCTGATTCGGAAAAGCATGTCTTTGTCCACAGGCCTGTATACACTGAGAAGTAGACTATTCATCTGTCTACATGCTAGAAGGATTAATACACTATCAAATACGAAAAAGGGCAGCTGAATAAAACTCCCCAAAACCCCCAACAAAAATAACCTACTATGTAATAGAAACTGAGGGTGTGAAGCACTTCTGGAGTCACATCAAAAACTAAAAAGAATTAAACAAGAATCTGTCTCTTGGTTCTAGTCATCTCAGGTATCCTTTGTCAGAGCAGATTGAATGTTTCCAAAGGGATTTGGAATGGTTGGACTCGATGATCCGGTGGGTCTCTTCCAACCTAGTTGTTCTATGATTCTATGATTTGTAGATGATCTGTCTTTTTAAACGTTGTGAGGTCAAACTGGATTTCACAATAGCCTCTGAGATATTTATGCCATGTCCAAACCTTCTTGATTAAACCTTTCACTACTCATTTGCTGTGCTCTTTAACAAACATGGCACAATAGTGGTGAAGAGAGATTAGAAGAAAGCATATTCTATAAAAACTATGAATCCAGCTGGAGTAGATCATTACAGCATTTGAACAAAGCAGCAAGAACCTCAGCCAAGAATAAGCGAGAGCCATAGAAGAAAATTCACTTGTGTTGAGTAAAACCCAACGCCAGTTTTTCAAAACAGGTACTAGTCATTGAAAACCAGTATTATTCTGCATGCAAGCAGGCCAATGCTACTGACATTTCCTTCTAAAGTCTTTCTTCAAACCAATTTATACTTGCCTTGGAAGACAATCTTTAAAGATCAGCTTCCAATCATTTAAGCATGTCAAAAAGTGCATGCATTAATCCTATTAAAATCAGCAAGACATGCTGATGCTCAGGCACATGCCTGAGTGTTTTGTGGAGCAGAAGTAGTCAACTAAGTATTTGCATCTGTCAAAGGGCTTTGCTCAAATACAATGTTTAAACATTCTAAACATTAACATGTTTTCCCTGTCATGCTAGAAACACAACTAGACTCCGTCTAAATCAGAAGGAAGTACTGGCTTTCATCTAACCCAGTATTGCGATAAGTGGACAGGGGGAGAAGAGAATGTTCACACCATGGGACTCTTGGAGTCTGCTATTTGTACGTGTATAACAGCAGGAAATACAAAGTTCCAAAAGCAAGTGTTCATGGATAGACAGACACAGACTCCCAGTTTTGGGAAAGACAGAAGGGAACTGTGAACACAAAAAAAGAAGTGTTTTCATTACTACCTCTTTTAAAGGACACACAAGGATTTTTCTACTCTAATAAAGCCTGCTGTATATCCTGGTAGGAACCTTCAGATTTGAAAAAAATTTATATAAATCCAGAAGTTATATTTCTTTTTGTATTAGGGGAAAATATTTCAAATGCAATAAAATAGCAATAGCAGAATTCATGACTGCATAGTAGGCAAATTTTCATTTTTCAGATTCAGCTGTATAAACTGTTAGATTTCTCTAATAACTGGAAAAGCTGTAAGTATTTGAATTTACTTACCTGAATATTCATTTAGCAAATATCTTCAGATACAAGTCTAGATAGAGTTAACGTAATCTGAGTACTTGTTTACATATAATATAAATCAATGTTTGACAATATCAAAAACCCATCAAACAGTGGGCCCTTCTTATGCTATTATCAAATATACTATATCACTGTGGGATAGCTGAGAATCGTAGAACGCTAGCATAGGCTTGTTTATTAAATTGGGTCAGTTTTCAGATCTTCCAAATAGGAATACTAAACATTTATTTTTCCCCTCTGGAAATTCTGGTTTTTTTTTCCTCCTGCTTAATACAGTCATCATCCCAATTCCTAGTGAATTTATAAAAATATTTTTTTATCCAATAACCCCAGTAAGGTAAAAATAGGAGTTTTTATAGCAAATGATAAACAGGCTCACGGACTATGAGAGAAACTAAACTTATTTAAATTGCCATACATTCGCTATTGAATCACACATCAACATTTTCTTTTTATGTGTGTTGCTGTCCACCTCAGACTAGCAGTTTTTAAGGTGCAGAAGCATCTTTCAAATATACGCATCTAACTTAATGATCAAGTTCCACACACTAGTGTAACATGCTTTAAATTTACATCGCCTGCCCATCAAGAGATGTGTTAAATAACAGCACTAGTCGAAACTGCATAATTCTTCAGAAATTGCAGCACTTCAAATTCATAGAACAAAAGGGTGCTTACGTGGTTCTTTATATTACTAGATATAATTTTCTGAAATAAGTAAAAGAAATGAAAAAAACACATTTGAAAGAAGTTGCTGCACCTGCAAAAACACTCTTTAAGCTTACTATGAAATACAAAAAAGTGCACCCTCCTATATCTACATATAAAACATATTAGAAACAAAACTTGTGTAAAATGTTTGCTGTGCAAACTATAAAAACAGTCAGTCAGTCCGTCCATTCTTTTTCCTCAACATTCTGTCACACTCTCTTGCTTCCTACTGCAGAGAATCGCTGTTATCCAAGACCAGCCCACTGATATTTGTTGTTGAGAGATCTCCTCCATCATCTTCACCGCTGTCTACAGACTCATCCTCGCTTTGCCCTGCCATCATAACTTGCTGAACAGCCAAAGTTGCACCGTCGGATGACAGAGACTGGAGACTGTCTACATTCATGTTGACTGGAGCTGTAATTGTTACAACAGCACCTGGAGAAGCACAATCATAGTACTTTAGCATCCTTCTTGGTTTCTAAACTTAAGTAACAGATATTCATACATACAACAGAAAGAAAACCTAAGAAACTGAATTAAGATAAAAGCTACACAGGTTGTCAAACACTTAAATATCAGGAAATGCCGGAATTGAGTTGGCCAGCAATTAAGCTGAGCTGTGTTATAGACACCCTTTACAGCAATTCTCCAATCAAGTCATGAGAAGGCCATTTCTGCAAAGTATTATAACTTAATTCATTGCAGAAAAAAGAATGTTCATTGCGATTCAAGGTGACTTAAATGGATAAAGCTATCATCAGATCCAGTACAGGCTGAAGTAAAAGCCTCTAGAACTAGAAAAGGAATAAAGTAACAGGCAGCAGAAGAGGAAGGATAATGCTGAGTTAAAGCAGTTATTTATCGTTCTTAAATTGAGTGATCTGATACCAAGGAAGTTACTTCAATTAAAGCCTTTGGTTTCTCCATTATATTTCTCTGCTTCACAACGTCCAACTTGAAATACGAGGCATACATAGAATTGGAATGTGAACAGGATGAGGAGTTATGAAAATGAAACTGCAGTCCAATACTGCCAATCAAATAGAATGCTACTGACATGCATACACATACTGAGAGAACTTAGCTGCACATCTAACCTTTGCTCCGTTGTTTTATAACTACTGAAACAAAAGAAATGGTCTTCCAACATCAATTTCAACAGATTATCCCCCCCAGCGGATTTTTTTAAGAGGGAAAAATTGACACCTTTCTGTTCTGTTTTTCCAGTTTAAAACCACATTTATACTGCAATATCAAGAATTCCCCCCCTCTCCCCCCTGAACAGCATCGAACTCTTAATCCCTATGTAACAGGGAAATTAACTTTACTATCTCTGGCTTAGCATATCCTCCTTACCATCTGACATTGTGAGCTCATTAGATTGCTGTTGAGCAACTCCTGACGCAATGGAGTCAGGCCAGAACCTCTGAACTGGTCGGTTCTGAGCTGTTTTCTTCTTTGTTTTTGGAGTTTCAGAACAACTGGAATCCAGCATTGGCTGAAGAATTCGCCTTCTAGCATTGATAAACCTAAGCAAAATCAAAGGCAAGAGGTGCTTATGACCAGCTGGTTGTAAAGTTTCTCTCTCTGATTCACAAAGTATGCAGCAGGAGGAAAAAAAGTTAGAAATATAAAAATCTTCTCCACACCAGCTTGGTTTGACATTCTTTTCAACATGTGAAACTGCTCCTAGTACACTGGCATCCTCTGATTTGCCAAACTAGCTAAGAAAGTACTTCTATCATTTTGCTGCTGGCAGCAATTTCCACCCCCCTCAGAGGAGGAAATTTGCCAGACAGCATGACAGACATACATTTCAAGATCTTATTAAAAACTAAGCACCAGAAAACTTGCTGACAGCAAAGCTCAGAAAGCTGATACTCCTCTCATTAGGATTCACCTCAAATCTAGCCCCTACCTAACCTACTTTGTTTGGTCTGGTTTTATTTACTGCCTTAAGCTCCTGTGTTATTTATTTTATAGGTTCTCTGGATTTCCAAGATCTGGTTCCTGATCTAGGAGACAACAGGAAACACATTTTTCAGATCTTCTGCAATTCTTTTCCATTCCCTGATTTTCACTTGTTTGCTTCAGCATGCTAATTGCTGCCCTTCACCTCTCTGCTAGTGAACAAGAAAATACTTTAACCACATCTCGGCTACCAGCAGTTAACTGAATCAATTTCAATGTAGCTAGCTGTGGCAAGAAGCTGTGACTGAGAATAGCAACCCTTGCTAAATCCGATAAAATGCATCCTGGACCCATCTTTACCTGCAATGGAAAGAAGCAGGGTGCAGCTGGCAGGTCCACATGGTGTAATGCCATGCTTTGCAGCACCACAGAGCTCCATTACTACCATGTCATGTAGGCACAGCTACACTGTTCCACTTCTGGAGCCAGTGTATTGCCACTATCTTGAGCATTTTCCCACTGGACCCCTCTGCAGCCATATATTTCATCTCTGAAATCTGAGGAAGATCCCTGCTGGACTTCGCTGAAATAATTTTAGGAAGCAATACCATGAGCAGAATAGGATGCACGATGGCACCCTTGCATCTCTCTTCTGCAAGGGCAGGTGTATTATCTTAAACCTCCAGTGAAGATACGAGATGCTGAAACATGTTGGAACCATGCACTGGAGTAGCTGAGGTACTGACACTCTCTCTTTGGACATCACTGCTCAGAGGACAGCATTCTTTGATACAAAAGCAGAATGAATGAACTGATAGTAACTTCTTAAACGTTTGCAACCGTGATCACCAGAGAACACTTCAGAGCATCAGGTCACTAAATGTCTTTTAAGTTCAATTTGTTTACTTGCAGAAGAGAGTACTTCCATCTCTTTCAGCAATAGAGCAGTATAGAATTCCTTAATGTTGCAAAGTTTTCTGGACTCCTTGTATAATTTAAATGGTGTAAGTATTTTTATACCTTACTATAAAAATAACATGCTTGTGTATCAGTGCATAATTCTTGTATTTTATAGGTATTTTGTGACACATGTACAACAGTAAATTCAACTCCAGATGTCCAAATTGTAGTCTTAACTATTTCTCTAAGTTGTAACCACATGGAAACAATAACAAACATTAAGAGATTTTCCCCTTACCAATTGTTAACCTGGAGTAGCGTCAGATTTGTTTGTGCTGCAATCTGCTTCTTCTCATCCTCTGTTGGATATGGATGCTAAACAGGACAAAAAAGCAAACAAAAAACCCATGAGCTTGTTTTATCTCCTCAACAAAAACAAACGTCTTTTTTTTTAGAGCTGATTAAAGCTGCCAGATTAAGAGCATCTGACTTGTTAAAAAACAAACTTTAGAAACCCCACAAACTTTTTAGATAAAAATAATATAACCGAGCGCTTCACTACACAAAACTGATTTTACCCTTGAAAACGTACATGATACCACTAAATTGCTGATGTGTAATTCAGAAGAAAAAGCTTCTCATGGCCAACAGGCTTTATTAAATAGCATGACCCCTTGGCAATACAGCATGTGATAAGATCTGATTAGTTATGCTGGCTAGAGGCAGTGTCATATGAGAGTACTATCAAGCATTTTCTAGTTAAATAAAGCTACTCTGAACTAAACAGATGGACAGCATAGGTAACATAAGAAGCATACACAAGATTACCCTGTATCATTTGTCTGTTGTAAAATAGTTGTAAAAGAGAAAACATCAATCAACTAAACATTGTGATATAACTTGAGACCCATTTATCCTTTCACAATAAGTAGTTATGCAAATGAAAGACATTCTATTGGAAGTACAAGCAGACAGTAACCCACTCAGTACACATTAGAAGGAGCGTTGGAAGGGAGATAATGCCAGAAAATTCGGAATTTTCCTCTGCAAACAAAATTCACAAAACACAGATGGAAGTATTTTACCTTTTGCCATGAACCAGGATGTAGAGAGCATTAAGTTTTCAACACAATGAAATGAAGAAAGATCCCTTTTAACAATATTTACTGAGATCATGAGGTACAGATGTTAATGTACATATTAAAATAATGTCAGTTGATTTTATTATTGGACTGTGGAACTACTCCAAATTACTTCACTGAAAACTGAACTGAGATTATATAAATGACAACAGAATACATCCACTCTCCTTATGAAGCAAAACAATAAAACACCACATGCAAGTGTAACATAACAACCTGTGACTCCTGATCACATTCAGTCCTTACCCCTATGTGCTGAAAAAGCCAAGATCTCATCACATTTGTAGCATGCTTGGGAAGAACTCCTCTTTTATTTTTTGATGAGCCGTCATCTTGATGCAAGATGCCTAGATCTTGGTTTAATTGCAACTGAAGCTGCATATATAATTTTAGAAGAAATAAGGCAGTTAACATAGTAACAGCAGTATCCTGTATCAATACATGAATAACTGATTTGTAGAAGGAATGAAAAGAAAATGGGCTTTGAGGCACACCCAATATAGACTGCTACTTTATTTGCTAGGGAAAACGTACAGGAACAGCTCCCCTACAACAGCATTCCAAAATGACTTTACCCAGGGAAAATGCTCTATAAGATTTCTGTAGTTTCTAGATTTCATATAACTTCTGTTTTAAGAATTTACAGCTGTTATCAGGCTGTATATGTGATCTTATGGCAACAGCCAAATGCTGATTTACTATAATTTAGCATAAAATCCACCTATGCAGTACATGTCAGGTTAATGATTCTCTGTACTCATCTACACTACCCTAGGGATCTGACTGCTTTGTCACTATACATATGTAGTCATTTGCACATGCAAAGAGTAATTGAAAAACGCAATGCTGAATATACTCATTGTATACAAACACAAACAACTACAGAATCTGTAAAACAGTAGACTTAAACGAAGGACTTTAAATAGAACAAACAATTGAGCTAGAGTAACAAAGATGCTAAAGGTCCTGCTAAATAAATGCATCTAAACTCTCAAAGGGCAAGAGGATATATATGGTAGAAGTCTTAACTCACTTTACAACAGTCTTACTATTTTCCTAAAGGCTCATATTTCTTCCTCACTTTTGCTTTCTTTTTCACTTCCTATGGATACATCAAATCATTTGCACATCAGTTAACTGAACATTAGGGAATACATTCTTAAATGGTTACACAGGGATAAGAAACAGCATATCAATTACATATGAAATCACATTTCAGACAACTATATTCGAAATTAGGTTTTTCAGAAAACTTGGAGCAATTTCTTCAAAACAGTCATTATATCCATGTCCAGTATTAAATAAGTTTTAAACAAGGTCAAAGCTATCAAATTACAACAAATATATATATGGAGAATACTTTTGTTTCCAAAATAATGTTTTATGTTTTAAATGATCTGCTTGTATATGGAGGTTTTATAATGAACTTTCAATAGCTTTCTCCCAGTATTTTTCCCCTTACCTCCATATAATTCTGAAACAAAAGTCCTTTGAAGAAGGACTTCCTATAGGTGACAAGGACTAAAGGTCCAAACCCATGGATATGTTGGCAGGTTTTGACATTCCTACTAAGATCAAGAGTAGCCACAGATACATAGAGAAGGTCAAGTCCTTTTTTTGTTTATAGTCTATAGGCATTATTTTTGACTCAGTATTTTATTTTTTTCTCATCAGAGGTATAAAAGTCATTTTTCTTCAAAAACACTTTAGTCTAGGAGAGTAATTTTACACATTTCTTTCTGAAAGACACCTGAAGACAGAACTGCATGCATTCGAGGGAAGAATATGGGCAAATACATACATGCTACTGCCAATAAAAAGAATATGACAGTACTCTAAGCATACTTGTTCAGTTGGAAGGTCAGAAGAAAAAAGAAGAGAAGACAGTGAGTCAGTGATTACCAACAGATTTTATGCTGTGGAGATAGTTATCTCCTCATTCACATTTTTAATTGACTCCAGATTCCTGGAAGATTTGATTTACCCCTTCCTGCTCCAAGATAAAGCAAGCAAAATTTCCCATAACCAAAGAAGTTTCATGTTTCATTTTCCTTAGTTGTTTCTTTGAGCTCTCCAGATCCAACTCTTAAAGAGACTCCCCCCAAAAAAGAGTACTTGCCCCATATCTTTGAGGGAGTGATAAAATAAGCCCAATGTGAGGGCATCCCATAGTCTTAACTGAGTGCTTTGAAAGTTTTACGGCATAATGCTTCTCAAGATACATAAATTCTGAAATACATACAGTTTCACAGTACTAGTGGTTGCCACCATGATAAAAAGTCAAATTTCTGACAAACAGCAGTGTGGTATCAAAATGCAATACAGTAAATCTACCCAGCCTTCAATCTAATTCAACAATTAGAGAAGTTTTAATCATTGATAAAGTGTCCATTTAATTCAGAGGGGGTTTGGGTTTGGTTTAGCGGGGTTTTTTGTCTGTTGAGTTGGGGTTGCTTCCTGTTGTTGGTTGTAGGTTATTTTCCCCCCCAAATCCATGCACCTGTACTTGTCTGCCATCAGTAAATAACAATATGAAACAGGCAGGAGCTGTGAAAACTTGTTGTGGCAAGGGAGATCTGTCTGGGACATATTTATACAACTTGTAACTCCTATAGCAGTGCTTGTTTTAATTTTACATTAGTTACTAGATGTGCACAGAGCTCATTTTGACAGCACGTGAAATTCAAAGCAAAACCCTTAAACCCAGTGATTTATTTGAAACCAAAATACTATTCTGTGAAGTCCGTTAAACAAACCTGAGAGTTCTGGATCCGAATAGTCCCAGGTGACAGTGCTTGTGTCACCACTTGACCTTGAGGGGTGACCACAGTGACTGGCTGATACACTGTCCCCCCTTAAAACAAAACAGCAAAGATTACAGGTAAGATGAATCCATTCAAATATTATAGTCTTTAAACACAGAAATATACTGGCACCGCAGACAATACACAGTTTTGATAATCTATCAACTCTTCTTTCCTAGTAAGCACATAAGATGTGCTCTTTGCTACACTGATTTTTTTTCCATTCACAAATTCTGTATAAAATTTGATTATGTCCCCCTGTACTTTAGGCATTCTAAATCTATTTACAAATGAAACTCCCACCACTATCAGGCTGTAAACCAGTTCACTTTATTTTAACTGAGCTAACTCTTTAGTCAACAAGGATCACAACACCAAAACAACACCTATGTGCATCAACTGCTTAGGGCAGTCAGCCAGGTGACACAGAGCTGGTTTGGGTCAACTAAGATGACAGAACCTTGGTGAATACATAAGGGGTCCTGGACATCAAAGCCCTATAAGGCGCATGTTGTGCTGTAGGAGCAGACTATGTTGCTTTGTTGCATTTCTAGTCAAGGCTGGGATTTTTTTTCCCCTATTTGTTTGCTTTAAAAACCTTCTCTAGAAGCAAGATAAAACAGTTCAGTGTAAATGTCATCTCCATACAACAGCAGAAACTTGGAAATCAAGGATTTCACAGACTTGTAAATGTGGCTTCAAACTCCATAGAGAATATGACAGCTAGCAAGTGCAATACGTTAGCTAATGCTTGGTTTTGTCAAACGGGGAGAAAGGAAAGAGTAACACACCCCAGTCTCTGAAATTTCTTTAAGCAAAAGTAGCATCACACAAAAATCTCTTAATATTACACATACATAACCTCCACTCACATATGTATACTTGGTGCACACAGAAATACAACATTCAGAAGCCAGTAAGGCAGCTGACTGTATTACAAAAACTTTTCAGGTATTAGAGTTAAAACACACTTTTGTAAGCACATGCGTATTTTTTGTAACAACTGTGAAAGAAACCAACATGCCAATTTTTCTTTACTGTATCATACCTGCTACTGTTGCCATAGTTACATTCCCCTGTTGCAATGCTGATGCCGGCACCATAATCCCTTGGGGACTGAGCGTGCCTGCAATGGCACTTGGAATTTGCTAGAAAAATAAAACAATTAATTACTTGCACTTTTTTAAGACGTTGGGGTTTTTTCCCACCCTTTTTTGTCAAGGAGGTAACGCATGCTTGTGTAATTTTGGCTCTAAAAATACACCTGGAGTTTAACCACAGGATTAACCTTAACAGAGAATAGATACTTCATTAGAAGCTCACCATTACCTACTTTAACTTTCTCATTATCACCAGCCATTAATTTGAAAGCCCTCATGAAAGCAATTGTTAGAAAATACATAAAACTATCTTGGGAAATTTTAGCAAAGACTCCAAGTATATAAAAACTAAGAGAAAGTTTCCAAAGGCACAAGGGAAAACGGACAAATGAAATGAACCCTCGATGTCTTTATTACAAGCATCAAAGCTGTAGCATTTTAGTTATGACCTTAATCCCTTCAATTTCAAAATAATGTATTAAGTATGAAAGATGTTTTATTCTGCTCAGGATAGTTCAATATACACAATCCTGATCATGCAAACTCTTACACATCCCCTAAGATGTATGAATAATCTCCATTGTTACCAAATGCTAAATCCAGTCCCTCCTATCTGTAACAGGCATATGAAAAAAAATCTTTTTGTCTGATTTTAGACTTTAGGTTTTGCCTCCTTTCGAAACTTCCAAAGCTTAAGTAGTCAAGATAGTGAAGTTTAAAAGTTATTGAGGCATTTCAGAATACTACATATTAGCAAGGCAGAGAAGACCATCCCACTAAGCACAGATATCTAGTAGGTACTTGGATGGTAGGGCTCATTTTCCAGCATCTAACATCAGAACTATTGACCATAACGTACTAACTGTTGATAATTAACTGTTGTCAATTTACTAAAAAAAGCACCCCAAACCAAACAATTAGTTATTGTATTTAGGGAACATAAACAATATATGAACTGAGGCTCACATGTGTAGGAATGGGTACTGTACATAACTATACAGTCACCTTGGGCGATATGCAACGACATGAATTTCAAATACTGCAACTAAAATCCCTCAGAAATTGTTTATTTGTTCCAGAATACAGATTGTGTATAAAAAGTATCAGCCATCTCAAAATTGTAATGAAGCAGACTAGACTAAGGCCATCTTCTCATCAAGGATTATTTTCTTCTCCTTTGTTTGTTCTGTTTCCTAGCCTCCTTCCAACGAAACAGCAAATCCAGGCTATTCTGAGTATCTCCATAATCATAAAAGACAAACAAAAAAAATGACTATGTTCTGGCACATTTCAACAACTCTGTCCATCAGACAGTGGCACAAAGGCGTGAAAAAAAAATACAGGTCTTTCTACTCTTAATAACCAGTTTTGAGGAAGTAAAAGAAACTGCAGAAACTGTGTTTGCAAACTAATAGCAAGAGAAGTGCTTATAACTTGCAAAGGAAATCTAAGCAAAAATACACTTGACTGTATCTGAAACATACCTGAGATTGCACAGGTGAATAAGGACTTCCAGGCTCTCCACTTAATAGAGTTTCACTGTTCATTTTTGTCTTCAGGCAGGCAATGTAACGACTACAGAAATCCTTGCAGAGTTCATTAACCTTTTCTAGTTCAAGCAGATGGATACGTAGAACTTGGATTGCTTTTACCATCTAGGATGAGAATTGGAAAAAAATTAGGAACAAAATAACTGTTAATTTGAAAAAATATTTAAGTGAGACTTATACACTATTTTCCAGTAACAAAGATCATCCAATTGAAGTAGAGCTACTAATCTCTAAGTGTTGACTGGAGCTCTCTAGCTCTGACCATTATGGTCCCAAAAGGTGGAAGGAACATGTTGCATACAAAATCTGTATTCTTCCACTGCAAAAGTAAACTAATGTACAAGTGGAACAAACCAAAACAATATAGTCTTTGTCTACGCTACACATGACACATCAGGAAGAATGAGCATAGTTAAGGTACACACAGAACACAGAATGAGTCTGCACGTCCACATGATGTTTATCCCCATCACACAACTCTAGGTCATACACCACACAAGACCAAAAGTGAAAGAACGCAATCCCATCAACACATATTATTTTAAAAGTACGGTTGGAATAGGCTCGGTAAGCAATAATCAACTTGAGCTACATATCAGAAACAAAGTTCAGTTCCACATTACTGACTGCATGAGTTTCACCCTGATGCAAACCCCCTAGGAACGTACAGATGAATGTGAGATACACTGAGCAGACCCTTCTGTGACTTTGCATAAATTTGTGTGCTGGATTTGGCTGGGATGGAGTTAATTTTCTCCACAGTAGCCAGTAGGGATCATGTTTTGAATTAATGCTGGAAACAGTGTTGGTAACACAGGGGATGCTTTAGCTCCTGCTGAACAGCACTTACACAGAGTCAAGGCCTTTGCTGCTTCACTGTGGGGTGTGGGGGGGGAACGAATGAGGGGCTCTGTGGGGCAAAGTGCTTTTGGCTAGAAAAAGGATTGTCATGGCTTAACCTCAGCCAGCAACTATGCACCACACAGCTGCTCACTTGCTGTCCCCCAGGTGGGATGTAGATGAGAATCAGCAGGGTAAAAGTGAGGAAACTCATGGGTTGAGATAAAGACAGTTTAATAGGTAAATCAAAAGCACCACCACCACCCACCCCCGGCCAAGCAAAGCAAAGAAAAATAAGGAATTCATTCACTGCTTTTCATTGGCAGGCAAGTGTAAGGGCGTCTTCAGAAAACAGGGCTCCATCATGCGTTACTTGTGAAGACAAATGCCATCGTTCTGAATGTACCTTCCTCCTTCCCCAGCTTTATATGCTGAGCACAGTATCACACGGCATGGGATATCCATTTGGTCAGTAGGGGTCCACTGTGTCTCCTCCCAATTTCTTGTGCACCCCCAGCTTGCTCGTTGGTGTGAGAAGCAGCAAAGGTCTTGACTGTGTAAGCATTGCTCAGCAGTAACAAAAACATCCCTTTATCGCTACCACTGTTTTCAGCACAAATCCAAAACACAGCCTCATACCAGCTTCTGTGAAGAAAATTAACTCTATGCCAGCCAAATCCAGCACAATTTGTCGCACAGATTGCTAGGGAGGGTAAAAGGTACAGAAAATGGCGAGCCATCTTGCCTACAACAAGAAGACAATAGTTCTTATTTTCCTATATAATTAGAATAAAAAACCCCAAAGTCTGTCACATAGTTCAACAAAGCTTAATCAGAGTTCTTTAGTCCTAGAGCTTTAAAGTGCCTCTGCAATTGTATGTCAGAGATTAAGAACTCTGGGGTAAAATCTCAAGAGAAGAGAGAGAGGAAGAGTGAGGAATCTTTCGGAAATATGAACCATTAAATACGAAGCACTAAACGCAATAACAAATTCATGTTTAAACAAAAAATGGAAGTACAGGAAATACATATGTGATAAGAATAATTATGCTTACTGCGAGAAAGAGACTCGTAAGCTTGGATAGCTAATGGCATTACATAAAAATAGCTTAGGTGATTGTAAGGGTCATGGCAGAAGATCAAAAGTTAAAACCAAATCCAGATGGGATAAATTTTCATGAAGCAACAGGAAATCCAGGATGTTCAAATATGTACATAACACACTGGCAAGGTAATTATTTTCATACAGCATGCCATACCCAAAATTTACTTGCTATGCTAGATCTCCACGAAAAATATCCTTCTGATGTATGAAGCTGCATAGATTATAATTTTGAAACACAGAGCAGAGTTTGACTTTTGCATTATTTGGAAAAAAATGTGCTATATGCAGTATCATTTTCCTGGCCAGAGCACTGAATCCAGCGACCAGAAACGATAGCTTACTAAGCAATCCACTTCTAACTAAAGCCGCAAACAGGGAGCTGAAGTTGCCTTTGTTCGAAGTACCTGAAGGAGATCAAGGTAGCCAAACTTCTGGGTGTGCTTCCCTCTCCACCATGAGGGCTTTAGCTTTCAAAGTGACAGATCTTTTCCCTGCTTTTTTCAGTAGAAGGAATTCCAGCTGTACGACACTCCCCCCAGTGCAGACAATTATGTGTTAAAATAAACAAGAAAAAAAAAAGGGGGTAACAAGAAAAGAAATCTTATCCCTTCTCAGGGCTAAAAAGAAAAGATATCTTCTAAGAGCACAGCTGGCAGGAAAATCTGAGCTGCAGACTTGAGGCAGTTGATCCAAATTAAAATCTGCTAACTCTTATGACCTATGACTTCAAAAGCCTTTGAAATAATGAACGTAGTGGCCCAGCACTGAGGTATGTAGAACAGCAGCCTTCTAAAAGAGCCCTTTACAGTGGTTGTTATTTAAACTGCGCTTCTGTACCTTTAAATATAACCAAGTTAAATATAGTTACATTTGCATAGTTTAATCCAAAACAAAGGTCATCTATACTTAAAGATATTCTGCTCCTTTCAGAATTATCAATGATTGTTCTGTAATTCTACAATAGCCGAAGAGTTTCAGAGATATGAAAAGCTTAAATTGCAAATTTCTTCACATGACCAAAGCAGAGCACATGTACTAGAGAACGCCTGAAACATTCAGCGAATAAAATTACACAATAGGGCACATAATATTTGACTGTATTAGTGATTAATTTTGCTCAGTCAAGAGGGCTTTTTTCTTTAACCATTACTCATGTTTATATTATTTTTTTGTCAATATTTGTTGAGAGGAAAAAAATAAATTCCTTTCTTCAACTTAGATTTACTTTCACATTGATGGTTGATACTTGAAGTAAAAAATTGAATTAAAGTAAAAGTTAACTATAAACCAAGAACCAGTAATACTACCCAGGTTTCTGCAGAGCCACAGAGACACACTACTCTTATAGGAAGCTGTGCTACTGTGGTTAGGGAGGCAAACAAAACTTTGTAAATACACCATGCCTGTCACCAGCTCTTATTTACTCATTTACTGCTACATTAATTGTACCCATAGGGCTCCTGATTTCTTGCACCAAACTTAAATTTGGTGGCAGAAGTTCACTTTTTCCTTGATATGAAAAACAAATAAATAAACACATAAATTCGCCCATGTTGAACAAAGGTAATACAAAGAAATGTTTCCAGATAGAACACAGCAGCAGTAATGTTCTGTTCCTATGTGCTTAAAAGGCACACCTTAAAAATCTACTGTGTTTTTCCTATTTAGTGCTACTGAGAAGGATATGCCACAGAACAACGTATTTTTGAGTCAGTCTTAGCAGATTTCAGATTTTTCAGATTGATTCAGTCTTTTCAGCTGTAAAAATAAACCCAGAGCATCATTCCAGAGGAATGCACAGACAGAAGTAACCACAATATATATATTGTTGAAAAAGTTTTAAATAAAGTAAGCTATTAAGCATAGAAAGAAAGATTACTGAAAAACTTCCGGTTCTTGCCAAAACCACTATTTGGTGCATATTCACACATAAATATATCATATACTACAGCTGAAGATGCCTTCAGCCCTAAAAATGCTTTCGATTGTGCCTGCATCTCACCTTTTCAGTGCCTCCAGCATGTGATACAAAGGGCACGGAGCACACCATGCACTGCCTTAGCCATAACTCCCATCTCACCTTTGTTTATCTAAACGATATACTCATAATTTTTTATGGATTTCATGGCACATAACATAAGCATATAGCACATACACATGGGGACAACATCTATGAAAGAATCTCCACATAATGACAAGTAAATTCACTCAAATGACTTCTCATTTGCAAAAAAGTCAACAAAAATACGTACATTCACCGCTCACCTACCTTCCTGAGCAAATTCTTCTGGGGCAATTTAGGTCTTCAGAGGAAGAACACAAACTCTGGGAGAAGGGGTATCTTATGTTCATTTGTTTTGATTTGATAATCACTCTCCTCTGAGTCCTCAGCTACAAGACACATCTAAGAAAGGTATAACTAGAGCCTTATGAGATGTTTCTGCATGTTATGATAGTAAGAACATTTTTCAGAAGAGCAAAAAGCATGGTTTGTTCGGTCTAGAATACAAAAAAGACACCAGCTGGCTTCACTACCACTACAACTTTCCCTGACAACTAAAAATTCAATAGGGATAGGCTTTGAGAAGAAGATACTGAACCAAAAATCCTTACCCCAAACGAAACAAAAACCACGTGGGTCTTCAAAAAAGGCAGTGTCCTGTTCAAATACAAAAGTGAGAGTATATTTAACACCCCTTGCTTTGTATCACTTCTAGACTTGATAAAGCCCTAAGTAACCTACTCTGACTTCACAGCTAACCCTACTTTGTGCAGGAGGTCTGACTACACACATCTTATGCTTGTAATTCAATGTGAATAATCCTACAGTCCTATGAATGTGGGGAAATCAAAAAAGCCACCTACATATGGGAAGAGTATACTCTGAACAGAAGCTGTACAAGAAGAAGAAACCATCCTGAAAAAAACATGATATTTCTGCAGTGGCTGAGTTTACAGTAAGCAACAGAGTTAAGTACTGAATGATTTCAGACATAATGTAATCTGCAAAAGCTCTAAAAATTATCTGCAAATACTCATGCTAAACAACTTCTTAGACATGAAGAACCTGTCCATCTAAGCCCTGACCACAAAAGGATACTAGTGGAGAACAAAGAGAAGTTGGTTCATTGTTTCATTCCAAGATCTGTTTCATCTGTGAAAATGAGAGACTCAAAGGCTAAAGAGTTTGAACAGATGATACTTGAAGTTACGGGGATACAGGTGAGCACATTTCCAGAAAGAAGCCTCTGGGCTAGCAACACAGACCACCAAGACCTGGTTCTTAACAGAAAACACATCTCTCCTGGGACTGATGCTTGATATAAGGACTAAGGTGGATGTAAAGTAACAATCCAAAAAGATATGGAAGAAGTTAGTCTTCCGGAAAAACACACTTCCAGTCTAGTAAGTAAAATGAAAGTACAACTTCCAGCTTCTATTTCCTTCCTTCCCCACTATGATTTCAAGTTTGAAGCACTTCTCACAGCTAATCAGCAGTTATATCAAGGTCAAAGATGATCAACGGAGACACAGATAGCATAAGTGATCAAGAATTAGAAACCTGAAAACCAGAAGAAATCTGCAGAAGACATTCCAAGATAAGAGCGTAATTGCAGCTCCAATGATATACTGCACCATGTATACCTATAAGAACTAAATATTTACTGAAAAAAATTAAAAAATCACAAGC
This sequence comes from Piaya cayana, assembly GCA_013389865.1. Classification (NCBI taxonomy): domain Eukaryota; kingdom Metazoa; phylum Chordata; class Aves; order Cuculiformes; family Coccyzidae; genus Piaya; species Piaya cayana. The sequence goes on along the minus strand of WAAB01003178.1, from coordinate 63,475 downwards.
TTGTACCTCCTCTCTTATCAACCTGAACAGTCTAAGTCAGTGAATTTCGAAGGGAAAAGCTACAAGGTTCTGTTTGCAGACAATATATATTTTTTTTGAAAAGCAACATGAAACTACCACAGAAAATCCACTTTCTTTGTGCACTTATTAGGGATGAACTGTAATTTCTGCAACAGTTTCAGTGCAAAGAGAACTACCTCTTCTGACTGGAAGATGAATCTGTGTTAAAAGTAAATATATACATAGAATGTCAAGATACCTACATCTCAGAGCAAGATAAAATCTGTCCAGGAGCTAGCATTAAACTTCTCAGTTTACTTTCAACAGGTTTTAGAAATGAACTGCAACGTGCTCTTCCTTGGAAAGGCAAGAGGCATCTTATACACATCTCAAAGGAACAGACAACTGAAACTTTGCACTTCAGGGAAGCCATAACACAATTTTGGTTTTTTTAGTGCTGCAGATTTTGAACACAAACCATTGCTAACTCTACCACATGAACACACACATAGAAAAATAACAAGAATATAGCAGTAAATCAAATGAAAATATGCTTAATCCATGTAATCTCAAAGACTATCTTAAAATTTCATTTAACAAGAAAAAGCAACCCTTCTCCAAGGAAATGCCATTTTTCCCAGCTCTTTTCCAAATTCTTATGATCTATTCTGAGAAATTCTCACTTTTCTAAATAGGTTGAAGCCTAAAACCTTTCTCCAGAAGCCATCAATATTGACAGAAGTATGTTCCCATCCATTTCACTGCAAAGACCCTATTTTTACAATGGGTCTGACAAGTCAAGACTTGACAAAGACATGACAAACATCAAAGGTCTAATACAACATTTCTGTGTTGACCATACCAGTTTGCCGCATCCTTCAAGATCACCAACACTGTTGGAATGGTTAGTTAAGAACAGAATCTCTCCATCTAGATAATAAAAAGGATTGAAACTTGGCCTACAGGTCAGGCTCAGCAACATAAGGATAACCTTAAAATTAAATTTCAAGTGGATGCTACCTATATTTCCCAGTGCTGAAATCCTTTATACAAGCAATGCAGAACCCACCAATTAATTTAGAATAATACCAAAGTAACAAGGTAATCTAGACTGTAGCTTATGAAGAGCTACTGAAGTTAAAATCACCTTATATTTCTTTTAATGAACTTCTTTTCTGGTCAAACTTGTATAATGCCTGTTCCATTCGGATTAACGTTCTGCAGTCCTTTGGATGAAAACAAAACTTTTCCTATAGAATATTCGAGGCATTTCAAGTGAGTGTGCAATGTGAAACATCACCAGGATTGCAAGAGGCCCTACAATCAGTATCTGTGACCCTTTACAATGTCTGTTACATAGTCAATTAGCCAATAGACAGTTTGGAAAATAAAGTCTGACATGATATCCTGGCTGATTTGGAGCCATTAATTTAATACTCATCACAAATACAGCATATTTGAGGTCTACATGTCACTTCCAAAAAAAAGTAAAAGGAAAAAAAATGAAACAGCTGAATTAGTGGCCAACTTCCTCATTGTAGGCAGGCCTCTTATGATATGACTTGAATTCAATTCAGCTCAGTTTAGCTCCAAGCTGAACAATTGCTACTAAGCAAGCATTTACAGCTTATTTGTTTCACTTTGCTGGGTTGAGATAAAAACACAGGTGGAAAGCAAGTAGTTCTCTGACCTACCTGCTCCACCCTTCTGGCTTGTTGTAACTGAAGTCTAGCTTCACTAGCTTCTCCTTTCAAGCTAATGGTTGATTTGACATTGAAGTTAAAAAGGGAGGGACAGCAAGAACAGAAGACACAACAAAGATGCAGAGTATTAGAAACTCTCTCCTCTAGAAAGATATTTTTATTCTATGGAAAACAGTATATATGACACATTGAAAAAACTACCCAGCTACAATCTTCTCTATGCAAGCACCAGTGTTTCAAGCTGAAGAGACTGAAAACTGTACTACCTATTTCACAACTTGACAGAAAAGTCTTCTGCTCATTGCCCCAGTCAAAATGAACATTTTGTCAGAAAATCAGCTGTCAGAATCTCCAGCCTTCAGGATTGGCAGAGGACAAGCTACACTCAGATTTCATTTAGCATCTGGTAAAAGAAAATCATGGCTAACAATACAGCTACAGAAGAGGAGTTCAATGTCAAAGATTTTTGATTTTGCAATGTGGTTCTAGTTAAGACAGTACGGACCTCAGCAGACATCGAACACAAGACATAAGTAATTCCTCATGCACCTCAAGCAAAATCAGCCAGATTTGTATAGCCCATCAATAAAGACAAATACCACATGAGTGGAGAGACTATTACCACTAAAAGCACAAATACGTCCATCAGCAGAAAGGGCTGTTTGCATACAGCGGATCCACCTACAATGAAAGTAAGCTAAACCTCAGAGACTGCACATAATCAAAAGCACATGAAGCAGGCCAAGGCATACAGGATCTTTGGAAACCAACCTCTGAAGGCTCTGAAAAACTGGAGAATAGTTGAGGTTTAAAGGTCAACTAGGGCAGGTTTCTCAGGACCACGTCCAGTTAGGTTTTGACTGTCCCCAAAGATGGAAACTCCACAATCTCTTTAGGCAACCTGCTCCAGTACTCTATCACCCTTACCGTAAAGATGTGTTTTCTTCTGGAAATGGAACTACCTGTGTTTTATTTATGCCCATTCTTCTTGCTCTTTCACTGAGCACTACTGAGAACAGACAGTGAGTTTGTTCTTTATTCCCCCATTAGGTATTTGGATACGTTGATAATATCACCCCAAACGTTCACTGCTGCAGTCCCAGCTCTCCGAGCTCATCACCATGCAAGAGATGTGCTAGTCCTCAGTAATCTTTGTGGTCTTTGCTGGACTCAATCCAGTATAACTGTGTCTAGTAGTGTGTGGTGGGGGCAGAACTGTACCCAACACTCCGGATATCTTACTAGTGCCAAGTAGAGGTAAAGGACCAAGTCCCTTGACTTGATGACAATGCTCTTTCTAACACAGTCTGTGTTGAGTTTCTTCGCCGCAAGGATGCATTGCTGTTCTTATATTTGGCTTGGTGTCCACCAGGACTGTCAGGTTCTTTTCTGCAAAGCTGCCTTCTAGCCGATCGTCCCATCCATAGTCCGTATGTCCCTGCCCATTCCCAAGTGCACATGGGTTTATTCTTCTCTAGGTACAGGACTTGGCATTTTGCTTTGTTGAACTCCGTAAGATTCCTGTTAGCCTGTTTCTCCAAAAGTGACCAGGCACCTCTGAATGGTGACACAACAGTCACTCCTCCCAGTTTTGCAACATCTGCAAACTTGTCAAGGTACATTCTGTCCCATCATCCACATCATTAATGAAGTTGTTAAATGGTGCTGGTTCAATCCCTGGAGTACGCTGCTAATGATCTGCCCTCAACTAGTCTTCACACTGCTGACCGCTATCCTTTGAGCCCAGCTGTTCACCTAGTTTTTGGTCCATCTCACTACTGATTTATCTAGTCCATATTTTATCACTGTGTCTATGAAAACATACAGGAGACAATGTCAAATGCCTTACTAGTCAAGATAAACCACATCCACTGCTTTTAGCTCATGCACTGAGCCAGAACTACTGCATTCCAACTACTAGATTTCAGATGTGCTTCTGAAAAGAAATTGGGATTACAGAGATAAGGCAAAACAGTATATTTGCATTGGAGAGTTACAAACGAAAGAAATAGCCTAAGGTTAGCAAGTCAGCAGATCTGCTTCACGCAGAATAGAATTAACTCTCATTTAAATCATGCATTGAAGGAAAGCATATTTGAAAAAAGCCCTTGAAGAGTTGTTTTGTTACTAACAAAGACCCAAACATATCACACAGTGAAAAAAATAAAGAACCAATTCAAAATTATATGCATTATTGGTAGTCAATTTTACAGATACCTGGATCAAACCACAAGATCCTGAAACTGGTTATTTGGAGAACTCTGCGTGCAATCAACTTTTTCAACAACTAAAGGTCCCACAAGACTTTATACATGTGCAAAATTAGCGTTTGTGATGAACTGCCATTTTTAGTCTGATTTAGTCTTCCTCAGAAAGTAGTATCTCTTTAAAACATTTAAATCCTTTCCCATCAATAATGTTTCCTCCCCCACCTCAGAATTTGCCTGAGTGCTTTCCCACTCCAGGAAGTTCTAAAATGATGGTACCAGAGGCCGTTAGTCTCTTGAGGATTTTGGCAACCCCAATGGAATAATCACACTCTTCACAGACAGAACATCTCATTATAAACATTCTGAAGTACTTTTTTCCACTTACAAATTTAGACAATTATTATACCGTGCTACAAGTATTACATAAATGTAATACAACAACAATCACATTTCAAATTAAAAATAAGTAAAAAAGCAAAGCACCCCACACGACTGCTGCTCACATTATGGTAGTAACTACAGGAAAGAATTATAGTTTATTTCCCTTTGCTGTTATTTTTCTTCTTTCTTATTCTAATTCCTACAATGAAAACAGTCATTCTACAGGATTTATTCATGGAATTGTTTTGGTAGGTATGTCAATGTATCTTTCTAATTAGAAAACTAAGTCCTCATCTGTATTGCTAGGCAGTTCTCAGCTGAGCTGCATCAGAACTTACCCACAAAGATGCTATGATTAAGATATTGAGATTTGGGGGGGTTGACTCTGTTCCAGTTGTAACTTGGGTCAAAGTGGCCTATTTCTTCAGTCCTTAATTTATAAACTGAGAATCCTTACACTGATACCAAGTATGTATTGCATCATTGCATGTCATATTGCATATCCTACTTTACCTGTTTTCCTATCATTCTGAAGGGCATTGCTTTGGGTCATCTTCTAAAACAAAAACCTCGTCTGAATCTCAAAATGTTTCCAAACTTAAAATAAAAGCATCTGTAAGACAAACAGCCCCACAGCCAAACCTGTAAAAGAACTGTTGTCAAAGCACTCTTGTATGTGGATCAGTACAAACTAAATTGCATTAACTTGATCCATCCTTGAAGAAGATTTAATCTAAGGCAACTTTTATTTACACAGAAAAAGATCATTGATGCAATGTATTAATATATTTAAGGCCTGGGCATTGTAACCTACAGTTAAAAGGACAGAACAAGTAGCCAAGATGGTGACTTTTTATCTCTCTTAACTAGAGCTGTAAAACCTTGCCTTATTCTAGAACATACTGTCTACTCCCTTCTTTACTCTCATACTGACCTTATTATACACAAAGGCTCTTGTAGCTTTATTTTCCAAGACACTATTTAAATACTGTCTTCTCAGAACATGAGTACTCTAATTTGGTCATAAAGTGCTTGGAAAGAAATCAAGTTATGCAAAATGACTAGGCTGTTTGCAAAAAAAGCAACCAAAACTGACCCTTTTTTTGCTAGAATATGAATCCATCCTAACACGCTGTTCACTGCAACACTCCTGCCAATTCTAAAAAGCATCTCAGATTTATTTCTTGTTTAGGTTTTAGTTTTAAGAGCTTTCCCCAGGTACATTACCTTAGCTTCCCACACAGGATATTACGTGCTCACATAATTCTTCCTATATCAGTTTTAAATCACTATTGTTTCTGTTGTTTACAACCTCCCATCAATTTAATTTTGTTTGTGAACTGCCATATTTTAAGTAGCCTCTTCTCCTATAAGGCAGACTCAAGGATGAAGACTTCTTTAATTACACACTTTCCTTACGGTAACAGGTTTTAAATGAAACAAAGCACTTGACCTTTGTAATTCTAACACTCTTGAATATGATTACAATTTAGTTGCAACAGGACTCTAAAGAGACAAAGGCAAGTAGACAGCTAGAAACTAGCATGCCAAGAGAGATGTTAACTAGAACTGTGAATCATGAGGAAGATTAAGGGACTGAGGAAGTCCAAGCTCATCTTATTGCAGCTCCTCTCCCACATTAATCAGATGAACCCTGATTAAAAAAAGTTAGAAAAAACTTACATCAATTACCTGTTCTAGATAAATATATATTAAACGCTTTACATTAAAATTGGTTTGCAGAGTTAACCTGGTCATGGCAAGCACACATTTCTGTTCATTTCTAATACACTGCTCTAAGCCAGTTTAGAATGGGAAACAACTGTGAAGGGTTCACTGTAAGTTTACAGATAAGAGGGGGAAAAAGGGGGTCAGAAAAAAAATTTTTTACATCTCACCATTAACCTAAAGAAGAATGTCTTGTAGGAAGAAACATGAGGAGAAACTGTAAGCACCTGTTAAGATCAGAAATTATGAAGAACAAGCAAATGTGATGATAGTCTCAGAAATAAAAGCAGTAGCTTATGCTTACCAAATTATCAGTTTCTGGATCTTCACAGAAAAAAGGTTTTCCTTCTTTCTCCTGCTTCCTTACAAAATTTTCAATATCTACATCAAAACTAGCAGAAGTTGTGCCTTCTGAGCCTTGTGTAGATTGTTCACATTTTTCAAATAATAGTGCTAACAAGGGAAATAATGGGTGCCTGGAATAAAAGTTAAAATATATTAATAAGTATTTTCACTTATAAGTACACCACTGAAAAAGATAGACATCTATCTTCCATAAGGTAACACTCATTTAAGAAGCAGAAAGACACGTCTTGGAAGAGACTGCATAGTGTGTCACCGGGCAGAGGAAAACACGATGAGAAACTGGTTCTGTTTTCTTTCATTTTGATTAATCACATGCTCTAGAGGCAAGAAAAGCAGTAAAATATGTATATGTAAATAAAAGAGAACAATCACAAGCTAAAAGCTATGGTGTGCTACTTAATTCATTGTAATTGAGCAGCAAGAAACACATTAATATAGTGCATTAGAAATGAGGATTAGGATTTACATATAGGATGAATGCAGGTTTACATTATGACAAAAAAACTGATAAAATGTATTTATTCTTCAATGTGGACCTTATTTATACATCACAAATAACTTTACAGAACTGAGATTAGTATCCAGGCTGCACTCAGAGGCCTCCTATGAGATTACACACAGATCAGATGATTTTGTTAGCACAAATCTGTAAATGAATGGATGGGTCTTTCTGCTTCATTTTTTTGTTGGTACTTTTGTTTTGGTTTTACCTGCAAACTGGTAATAATTACATTTTTCTAAAGCACTTAAATTGTACAAACAGTTAACCTCACCAAAACTGAGCAAGTTGCTTAGCACAGCACTTAACACTGGAAAAAAAAATCTCAAATCAGTGTGTTTAAACATCAATACTTAATTCAGTTTGAGCTAATTACTGGGCAAAATATCATTATCACTAAAGAAAAGGGAGTAAAAATTGACCTAACTACAAGGACAGAAAATAAGTTCACAGTGAAGATAAAAACTACAGTATAACAAATAGTGACCATAGTTCAACAGTCTAAGTCACTTGCTACATTTCACTTATCCTTTAAAGGCAGCCACCCTTATATCTTCTTTAAAACTATAGTGAAACTGAAGAATCCCACAATAAAGGGAAGCTTTTTTCTTGGCTGAAGACTGACTGTGAAGCTAATTTGATCTCATTCTTTCCCTGCAATCTACTGAGACAGTTAGCCAAGAGATCATCTGATTTCAAGCTACTTATTAATTTAAAAAAAGTAATTCTTTATTCTTTACCCTTCAAAAGACAGAACACAAGTCCATTACTACCTGTAAATGGCCTGCTTGTCTGCATCCATTGGAGTCTGAGATTCTACAGGGCCAGGACTCCCACCTTCTGCATCAGTTTCAGAGCAGTTGGGATCTTGTTCAGTTTTTAACTCTGTTACTACTGGCATCTGCAGAAAAAGAGTAAGTTATAAGTAAATGTGTATGCTTGACATAAAATAAGTTTACTGTTTGCTAAGGAAATAGCAACGTAAAGGGCTACCAAATTGCCAGAAGGTTGGTATGACTTGGCAGTTACTCAAAAAACTGTAGCAGGAACAAAACCCCTCTTTTAATCCTTGACACTTTCTGATGAGTAGCTTAAAGGTCACTTCAAATTTCAGCCCTCAGCTTTAAAATGGGAATGGCAGATATTAGTAAATTGTTAAAGTATGCTGTCTCTTCAGATACTTTTGGAATAGGCTAGAATACATTGCATCAAAAAACTTACAAAGATGTTTGCATAAAAATCCTTTAAGATGAAAACAACAGTAAAGAAAGCTCCTATTCTTAAATTTCTTTCTTATTTCTTACTGTAACTTATATCAAGATACTGAAGAAAATAGACCCTTAAGCTTTTCTTGCCATCAAAATGGACATTGTCTTACTGAACTGAAATGTTTTGTGTCCTTCCAATCTTTCGGTTACCAGAAGCATAACGTCCTCTGACCATTACCACTCAAATTTACGTACAGTAATAAATTATTTCAAGAATATCAAGCTACCATAGAAAACTGCAGTAATGGTTTCTACAAATCCATTTAACACAGCTACACAATCTGCCACTACCGGAGAACACAACAGAGCCAAGGCTTCTACTGAGCACCTCCTAGATTGCACTAGGTGGCTGACAATGCTGACAATGGTGGCTGAAAATGGTAGTTTGAAGGTGTCCAAAGTGGTTTTCCCATCACCTCCATATAAATATCTTTCAGCCTAAATGGTCTTAAAGGAATCCGACTTCTGAATGTCATGGTTTCCACCCTGCAACCCAAATTCCTTAGTTTTCTCTCCTTTGTGCACTGAGAACACATGTACAATGAGGCAAAATCACTGCAGGTTTTTTTTCCCTACTTTAACCTTAAGAAGTTTTATCTCAAGTAGATGACAGACACTGTTCTAGGTAACACCAAGCAGCCAGAATTCACACCTGCAGAAGGGAACTGCAAAGAATGCAATCTTCCTTCCTCTTTTCCCATGAGACATATGTATCGTATCACTCACAGGAACCCTCCAAGACGGGGGCTGACCTCCAGAAACTACTAGAGAACCTCACTGATAGAATTTAATTGACTTCCACACAACATAAGCAAAAGGAGTTTATACTATTCCCAACACATTCAGGAGAACCAAAGGGCTTGTGCTTTATAACCTGTCAGGGCCAAGGCATCTCCTAGTAAAATCAGAAACTGAGAAAATGCCAGCATATCCTACCCAAGAGAGCAGCTTGCCTTGCAAAAAGCTTCCTCAGCAAGCATAGATGATTTTAAAGCCAGAATGGTTGCAAAAAACCTATGTGACTAATGGATACATTTCTTGGCTAATGACAAGAAGAAGGAGAAAAATAAAAGAGGATGACTTAAGTGATTATAAATGTTGAGCCATACACCTGCAGATTATGAAGGGGAAAAGCATGTTCAGTTATCTCATCAGAAGGAGGAAATAGCTCACTTAAAACTGTCAGCAATTTTCTGTGGACAATTTCCAAACAATGAAAGCAGCAGGCACCTGAATTACTTGTCTATCTTGGTCACCAAGAGTTTAAAATAGTAAAAAAAACCAAACAAAAAAACCCCCAAACAAACAGAAGAAGAGAAAGAGAATCCTCTCTCCTAATTCATTCTGTACAAAAATATATACCATTTTCACTGATGTGTCACAGGATGGCATGTTTTTGTGGGGGAGGAATAAAGTAGAAGATGTAAGGTAGGGGACAGCAGAGAAGTTAGAATTGCAATAAAATAAGCAAGCAACACAAAAATCAATAACCCCAGAATGCATTCAGATAAACATCTTTTTATAAGAGATGGGAAAAGTTGTTTTTCTTCTGACTGTTCACCACTGTTGCCACCTGCTGACAGAAGTGCTTGGATTTATTGCTTAGGGCTGACATAGTAAAGTAAAAATGGGTCTTCAGAGTACATGCCAGGGCATGACTTGTCTCCAGTAAACAGCATTTTAATTTAGCAATTCAAATTGTTGCAAAATACAGCCTGTTGTAAAAAAAAAGAAACATCGGATATTCCTGAGAATGTTTCACTCTTCCAGCCGTTTGCTAACAGAAATGAGAAATTGTAAATCTACTGACCAGCCTTCTAATTAGCACCTCTAATCAATAACCTAATTAAAATGAAATATTTTACCAGTTTTCAGCCTGCAGCATAATGCCATCAACATAAACGTAGCTAAGTAGCATATAATTCAAGACAACTACTTGCTCAAGACCAACAAGTCTATGACTGCATAAACACAATCTATGTATTGCAACTCCAGACATCCAAGAACACCAAAATATCATATATACAAAATATTATGACTTTCCTAAAAGTACAAACATTACAGGACACAAACCATCTAGGGCAGATTCAGAAGAAAACCTCTTATCCAATGACTCTTCCAGAAGCTAAGCAGTGTCAAGCAAAAGTTACCTAAGCCTTTGATATGCATCTGAGTATTGTAGTTTATCACTTTAAAGATCTTGCTTATGAAACAAGAATAGATACATAAAACAATGCCAAAGCAGGCATTAAAGTGACTACCTTTTTTTTTTCTTGCTAACAGTATTTAGTCCATAGAGAAAGAAAAACACACTTACCTGTTGTCCATCTTGATAGTTGTCTATACTTAATGTCTGTGTTGCCATCATGGTTAATAAAATGTTAATTATGTCAAATCATCATAAGTATGAACAAGTATTCTTTAAAAAAAAAAAAAGAGAGAGAGAGAGAGAAATCTAAGTTACAAAAGCGACCAGGTAGAATCTAGTTGTAAGAGATGGAAAAAAAAATTATTAATAAAGATAAAGATTTATGCATATGTCTGCCCAAAAAAATCTGGAAGTTTGACAGTTACATGCACTTTGTCAGAAAAAAAAATTGGAAAATCAACCAGTTTAATCTGCAAAAAGTTCACTGTATCATTTTATATTTTAACCTAGGACTCTTATTAAAGGACTGAGGTTCTTTTACATACACAAACTTCAAGGAAACTTTAGCATTTATTTCTACACTACTTTACCAATTCCTTTTAAAGAAATACAGAATATTGGAAATAAGCAAAGATCTATATTCCTGTGTTTTGAAAAGGCTAACAACACATTAAGCATTACCGTAACTGAAAAAATAATTGTCTATGATGAACAAATCAAATGTAAGTAGTGTTAAGGAATATTTATTTATGAGAAATAAACTCATTTTCTGAATTTCAGCCCCGAAACCACTTTTTGAAATCAAAGCTCAAAATCACTTCTGACGTAAGGAATCTACCATCCAAATAATTTAAGGCTCAGTAAAGAACAGAACAATATCTAACAACTTTTAAACAACTGGGCCCACATGATTATCTGAAGTGACCTAGAAATTCATAAATGTCATTTTCATGTACATATGATATTTTGGGAGTTATTAATTTTAGTAGTATTCATACCACAAGTAAAATTATGTGTGCTCTGCCCTTTAAGTATGAGATGGAGTTTGGTGCCAGATGAGTTAAACATTTTTTTGAAGACAGACATCCAGTAATTTGAAAAAAAAAAGGCAGTATAGCATCGCCACCAGATAGTTTATCCATCAGATTACTAATTTACATGTCATTTTCTTGTCAGATTAGCAGCCATTACAACTGAAATCACGTAATTCATTGAGCTATAACCATTAAATACTACCATAGAGCTCAATTTTCCATGACATGTAGGAGTCCTTATGTTCAGCTACTATAAAAAATATTCATATTAAAAAAGACAGAGCTCACGTCTTCAAAAAGAACACATCCAGGTATTAACCCAGGTTTTCTGCTCTCTTCCCCTTATGTCACTATTGAAGAACTAGGTTTTAGCATTGTCATCAATTTAAAATGGAAACAAAATCTCTTTTCCTTGTAATTACTACAAAATTTTCAACTATTTTAAAATCTTTCTTTCACCACTGCATACTGTTAGAGCGTATGACCATTTTGAAGAGCAATTTTTACATTTCTGGATATTTTCTGCTACAGTTTATAACAGTTTTGAGAAAATGTTTCATTTTAGATACAGAGAACAAATTTCTAGATTCCTTTCTTTGTTAACTGAGTTTCAGGCAGAGACAAACCTAACTGCTCAGGACAATTCTCAAGCCTTATTTTGCATCAGTTCTACTCAAAATGCAATTCCCAAGTGCGACTGCAATTTTATCAGAGTTCACCAGGGTGACATAAGCATGGCTTCCTTTACAAATTAGGTTCTTGACTTCCACTCAATCATGCTTAAATGGAGCTGAGAGTGTATGCCATTTTACGCACTCAAAAGCATCTTGGGAACCACAAATACGAGCAGACAGAACAGATCTTGGTTCTGGCATTGGGTCACATGCTTACAAAGTTGAACAAGTTTCTATTTGTAGACAACATGCCCATACATCTTAAGTAGCTTGTGGAATACTAGCTGAACGGTATGCTACAGATTGGGAACTCCTGTGCTAAAGTATGTTTTGCTTAAGAATACAGTTTACAGAGGAGAAAAATAAAGACTGTGTTTACAGCTTTTCTAATAGCTTGTCTAATGGTTTGTCTAACTATCTCAATAGAACACCTCTTTAAAACTCAAAAAATATTACTGATTTCCCTACCAAAATAAATGGGGGAGCAACATAAACACACTGATAGAAGTACTTCAGATTTAAATTTTTACGTTTATGAATCACTTAATACTTAAAATACTTAAATTAAAATACTTAATTTAAAACTTAAATCAGCGTTTGCCACAATAGCAAAGTGAGATATCTTTCAAAACACTTTAAAAGGACACATTCTTCCTGCTAAAAATGCACACATTTTGTTTCTGACTGTGATATCTAAAGCACAACCAAGACTACAGTCAAAACAAATGGAGGTTGAACAGATCAACAAAGAAAGAGTAAGCACTAGTTAGCGATTAGTTTAGAATCTGAAGAAGTTCCTCACAAAAGATTGTTAGAGAAATTGTTTAGCTATGGGGAAAAGAGGAAGTTCTTGGAAATGAGAAATTAGCAGGTAAAAAAAATAGTCACAGAAGAGGAAGAATGTCTTAAAAGTTATCAAGGATGCGAGATTATAGCAGTGACACAAAGAACAACATGGAGAAGGGAACAACAAAGATAACACATGTAAGCTTGCAAAGACAATACGAAATGGCAAGAATTTCTGGAGAATCAGACAAACTGGACAGACTCTTCCTTCCAGATTTCCATAAGGAAGAGACATTCCACACACAGAAACCTCCCAGGCCACACAAAGGAAGCAAGCTTTGAGTTAGATCCATAGCTTATTTCATCAAGAAGGACTTTTTGCCTTATTTTCTCCCAGGGGATGGCTGGAAAGAATGCTATGTGGGTATATCCTTTATTTCCCGTAAGAGCTTCCCCTCTGACTTATAATTACAGTAGAAGAAGATTAAGCTATTAGGCAAGATAGCAACTGATGAGATTTAGTGAAGACGACTACTGCAAATCAAGAAGAACAAATTGAGCTAATCACATACTTAGATTGAGGCAATTAACTGAGGAATTACTTTGGTTCACTAAAGAGAAACATCTTCTCATTACCCAGTAGTGGCAAGAAACAAAGTAAGTTAAACTTTAAGAAAAATAACTGAAAAGGTATTTACACATTTGGCTTTTATAACCTAATTTAGGATAGAGCACTCAGATCTAGTTAGTAGTTACACAGCCTAAGCAGATGTTCATTCTAAAAACAATGACACTAAATGAAGCTGGTTTCGCTCCCAGATGTTTATATCTGCCACCCTGCCAGAGCTAATTACTTCCACAGCTCTACTACTGAGCTCACGGAACACATGAATGATTTCTGATCCTTTTTACATAGTCAGCTAGGCTAGTTCAACCCACTGTTAAAGGTGGCTATGATGTAAAACAGCTGACTTTGTCTGAGGCACGTTGCTCTGCACTCATACAACCCTTGCTCTTGGCTGACCTATTAGTGTGGTAATTTCTGGCTCATGCGTGGTGATTATCAACACACAGCAGGACCATCTTTAACCAGCACAGCTATACCAAATACTACTGCCTAAGGTATCTGAAGTGAGCCTAAGAACACATGACTTCTGGGCAACTTAGCTTTAAAAAAAGCCAATTATACTTTGTTAAAGAAATCATGAGTAGAAGGAAAAATGAGTTTGTGTTATATTCAAAGAGTTACAAATAAAACAACATAACCCGAGGCTGAGAGAGTCAGTCTGCTTCTTGTAGAACAGAATTAACTCTCATTCTATTTGTTTTGAAAATAATGTGAGGGAAACCCAAGGAAATGTTTAAGGTCATGTAAACTGGAAGCTGATGCATGAACTGTAATCAGAAACTCTATTGATTCTGCTGCGAAAGGGAATTTATAAAAGCATTGTGTTCTGCAAAACCAATTAAAAGGAAAAAAAATATCGAGCCTTTAATAAAATTAAGTATGAAGGTAAAACATAGAGAGGAAGCTAAATTAAGAGGGATAATTAGAAATGTGAATACTTTGTGCAAGTTAAGGAGTATCTAAGTAAAGTCATTAAAGATGAGCTAAAACATGTACACAAAGCGATCACTTAACACACATCACTCCTCACTTGCTCTACTTAATCATTCAGAATTAAGAGCAAAGGGACCACCCAGTAATGTTAACATAAGGTGTAAGTAAGCTGATAGAGTTCAGTAATACCATTTTTAACATATACAAGCCACAACAGATGTTTGTAAGAGATATAAATAGTTATGCCTCAAGGTATAAACTAACCAGAACTGTCACTTGTTGTGAAGAAACTAGCCAGCAGATTTGTTAACAAGTGATCTTTGCCTTCTAATTTTCCCCTTTACATGTTCTTTGAAGTCCTTCAGAGAGAAATGGACATCTGGCAGAGTTAGTATGGCTATTTGTGCATTCTTACTTAACTTTAGTCCTGGCACTTGCTCTATAAGATCCTTATCTTCACAAAGTTAAAAATAAAGAAAAACCAAGACAGCAAGCCTGTTTGACACATGAGAAGTACCTAGAACTGGCTTTACTTTTCATTAAAATACTTAATGATGTTTGATTACAGGGCACACTGCTTTCTAAAGGAGATAAAATATTGGCCATAAGAAAGCTGCTCACCCCTTTCCTTCAATGGGCTGAAGACAACATTATCTTGTTCCAGTAGAGTGATCCAAATGATGTACAATGTGAAGGACAGAAACCTAAAAACCAACACAGACACATTCAGAAGAACACAGAACATACTTTGAGATTGAATATAATTGAAGAAAATATTTTGATTTATTATGTAGTTCCCTCTCTAAGTTTAAATAAACTGACAGGGGTTTTGTTTTTCATTTTTAATACTCTCTAATTATACCTGCTATGCTATTCCATGCTTTCAGCTGAACTTTTCCTCATCTTATTCCATTCATTTTCCATTTTTATCTTCATCTTCGCTGACACTTCTAACAGAAGCCTACATTTGGACAGCTTACTCACTTGCTGTTCAGCCTTCAGATTTTTCTCTCTGGCTCAACGTCTGCTTGCACAGACTAGACAAGACGTAGCCCAAAAATAAAACTGTGAAATGCGAATAGGAATAACTCCATGTTGTAAAGATTAAGCATGAGACCAAGAAAGCTGAAAGGTTTTTTTATTATTATTATTTTTTTAATTTACATCTCCTTTTAAATCATGCTTTGATTTTACCATGGAATGTATTCTTATGATGGCCATGATCAAGTAATCTACCACATGATAAAAGCTAACAGAATACGGCAAGGAGTGAGCCACTGTTAGGATCAAATGTTCTGTGAAGACAGGTTCTGCTACAGGATTGTTCAGCAGTTTTAAAAAGCTTTCAAAAATTGCCACACAAAATTACTTATATTTAAGAGAACCTGTTTGATACATTAAAATTATTTTTTAGAAGTACTAATGATTGTGAAAGCAATGTAGCAAAGATTGTGAAAACTTATTTAGAAGACAAAAAATGCTTAAAATAATGAAAAAAAAATCCTGCAAAACTATCTTCGGGGAAGTTTCAGATACTGATGCTGCACAAAGGCCACCTGAAGTTATATGATGGCTAAAACACACAGCTGAGATCTTGGGTAAGATTATCTCCATTTCTCACACTTAATTCCTGTGTTCTCAGTTTTGCCAACTCACACACTCTTCAAAGTGAGATGAAGCTGGTATTCAGATTTGAGAACCAAAATATGTCCATATGTAGTGTATAAGTAATGTTTTTCAGATGAGTTTACAAAAAGTCAAAGTGTTAAGGGCCACTCCATATAGATGCCATCTCTGGTTCATGAAACGTAGCTCTAAACAGCAGGGAAGATGTTCTGCAGAGTTATAAGGCAAGACAAGCTTCTGCAATTGTTTGGAGATGAAATACTGAGCTAGAATGAGTTTCAGTCAAAACTGATACACCTGGTCTTGAAGTCTCAAGGGGCAGATGACACATTAGAAGTAATTACCACTTTCTCTTAAACTGTCAAAGACCTGTGTCCCCAAAGAATGAGTGACTCTCATATCTGCAACTTCTCAATTGTGTTCTGAGAAGACAGTATATGCCTTTTTATTCCCTTCTTCGCACACTATTTATCTTTTATAATCTTGGTACTCACTTTCATCCACCTCAGTTTACTGGGCTATTTTCAAGTAGAGGACTTCTCACACTATTCATAGCATCTTCTGAATGTGGATCACTACCAGATAAAGAGGGATTATCCATCCCTCATCTCTGCTCGGACATAAAGGACTACCTCACCATCACAAATCTGAAAAAGCTGCTCCCTTCACCCAAATAACTGCAATCAAGAATCAATTGAGCCACTGCTCAGATATGGTCAGTCAAAAATCTCCTGCATATGAAGAAGTTGCCTTTGCCAGCAAAGCATTCAGCTGCAACTCTGGAAATTAGCAACTTTCCAGACAGCGTATGAGACAGAGGTCAGAAAGAGAGATACTGAGGAAATACAGGCCCAGCTGAAAGATGCCACAGAGGAAAAGGTTTGGCTGAGAAGGAGCCGGAGAACACTGCAGTCATATTGCCTTCTTCAAAGAGATACTCGACAGCAATTAAGGCTACAGTCTACCTTAAAACAGACAAGAAAACAAAAGAGATCTAAGCTTGCATGTTATGTCCTCTTGTACACCTTGGAAGAGGAAAGCACAGGGAGGAGATGCACCTACTAAAGGACAGAGACCAAAACCAAGGCACTTCAGAGCCTAAACTTGGAGTTGTTATTGCCAATGGGTTTTTTTTTCCTTTTACTCCTCCTGCAGAGCAGCTTTGAAGTCATGTTATCATAACAAAGAAGATACAGAACTATGTAACCAAAACCAACAGCAACTTGCTTTGTCACTGAAAAAGCGTACCACACTTCAAGATTTAACCACAATTAAAACACGACCTTGTTCATTCATGCATAGAACCCTCTTCTCAGTCATTCTTTCATTTTGCACGTCACCTAGTAAGAAACAGACGTCTGCATACGCTCTCATACACAAATACTAGCAGACATTAAGATCAAGAGACATCTATGTTTTTATTGATTCAAATATTAATGAAGCAATACGTAAGAGTGTATATGACAATGTGCTATCGGGGATTCAGTCAATAATATCTTTGCTGCAGTGTTTATTTACTTACATCAATCTCACAACAAAAAGATATTCAGTAAAATTAAAACAAACAAATCAATATGAAGTCGATGCTTACAAGTTTATTAAAACCGTGCTCAATGAGAGCGCATTCCTCATTCAGCAGCAAGGTGGCTTTCATTTCCTCTATCTTACATACTCACAAGGTCATTACCTAGAATTTTATACTTCTAGAAAGATGATGTTCCTGTTCAGGAATATAACAGCAACCTCATGGAGTTGATCCACACAGATTTTGCTAAACAGTTAATATACAGCAGCAATGCTGTCAATGTCCCTGGGAAAGAAGCCCCCCAAACCCACAAAAACAATTCTGTGCTGCATTGAAATGAGATTTACTTTGTGTCGCTTTTTTCCCTTTACTGTTTGGTGATGGTGCAATGAAGTTATGTATATATTAATCTTACTGATCACAAGATTGTATTAAAAAACTGGATACATATTATATTATACTTTAAGAAGCTGAAAATTAAAAATAAACGAAAACCCACCACTAAAGTTAAATTTCTGCAGAAAAACAGGCTATACTACAAGCTGTCATCAGATTTCTCTGTGGTAGGATTTTGAACACATACAGTGTGTAATACTGACTTTATTCAGCAGGGACTCCGAACACTACACGTACTGCTTTGTTGCCCCATTTATTCTGCTAACACCCTCTTTTCCCATCGCCCCCTTTCAAAACTTAACAAGCCATACTAAGTATTTGTATCACAGACAGTCTGCCAAGCATCACCACACAATGCCACACAGCATGCCAAACAACGAATCACCTCATGAAAAGATCTGTGTTCCTTCAGTTATTCACTCTTCAGCTACACTCCGCTTTTGGTATTTTAAAGGTATTCTGGAAATTGTCCTATTTGCAGGTACCAACTATGAAAAAAAGTATGATAAAAAACTGTGCTACTTTACAAGCTAAAACTACATATGCAATAACTGTGATAAAATGGACACCAAGAATGCATGGGGTTGACATGGCATGAGGTTTAACACAGCCAAATGCCGGGTCCTGCACTTGGGGCACAACAACCCTATGGAGAGCTACAGACTAGGAGAGGTCTGTCTAGAAAGCTGCCTGG
>WAAB01003178.1:7015-37018 GCA_013389865.1 Piaya cayana | reverse complement strand
CGCCCCCGCCCCTCCCCCCCCCCCCAACCCCGGGTCTGACCGAGCGCGGCCGCCCCCCCCCATCCGCGAGCTGTTCCGCCTGCAGGGCTTCCCCCCCTCCGCTTCAGCCACAAGCCATCCTCTCCCACCCCCCCCCTCCGCCTCGTTGGTGCGGCTGGGCCCGGCGGCGGCGACGGGCGCGCCGTGATGGATGGCTGGCTCGGCTTGGCTGGCTGGGAGCGGGGTTTGAGTGACAGCGCTTACCTTGGGTGCCAATCTTCGTCACACTGACAAGCGGCTGCAGCAATCGGGACCCGCACCGCCGCGGCGCGCGTCACCGCGCACACGCGCGCCGGGCCAATGGGCGCCCGCGCCGCCCGAGACGACAGCGCGCCGCGCGGCCACGCCCCGTCCGTAGGCACCGCCGGGGGCGGGGCCAGCGCGTAGACCACGCCCCTTGCGGCCGGCACCGCCCTGATCGCCTCATGAATATGAAAATAAGAGGGCGGGGTGTGTCTCTCTCTCCCCCCCGAAACGCCCCGCCCCTCCTGAGGGTGAAACCATCTCCGGGAAAGAGGGGGGAGGGTTGGGAGATACCAAGTGGCTGCTACCGGCGTGGGGGGAGCGTCTCCCCGCCCCAGCGCTGAGGACGTGGCGGGTTCCCCGCGTGCAGAAGGAGGGAGAGGGATTCCTCCGCCCTGTGCGTGGCGGCTCGGCGGGTCCTTGGCCACGCTGTGACCCCAAGCCTGCTGCCGCCCTAGTTATAGAATACAGTCATAGAACCGCTTGGTGGGAAAGGAACCTCGGGATCATGGAGTCCAATCATCTCTGCCCACTGCTAAACCACATCCCTGAGCACTTCGTCTGTATGTCTTTTAAACACCTCCAGGGGTGACTCCACCACCTCCCTGGGCAGCCTCTGCCAGTGCTTCAGTGCTCTTTCAGGAACAATTTTTTTCCTAATGTCCAATTTAAACCTCCCCTGGTGCAGCTTGATGCCATTCCCCTTGTCCTGTCACTTGGGAGAACAACATCCGCCTCCATAGAAACTCATTTCAGGCAGTTAGAATCATAGAATCACCAGGTTGGAAAAGACCTCTTGGATCACTGACTCCAACCATTCCTATCTGCCCCTAAACCATGTCCTTGAGTACCTTGTCTGTCTTTTAAATATCTCCAGGGATGGTGACTCAACCACNAGGCCTGTTCTCCAGCCCCTTCACCAGCTTCGTTGCTCTTCTCTGGACTCGTTCCAGAGCCTCGACATCCTTCTTGTGGTGAGGGGCCCAGAACTGAACACAGGATTTAAGGTGTGGTCTCACCAGTGCCCAGTACAGGGACAGAATAACCTCCCTAAGAGGTTGTAGAGAGCAATAATTTCTCCCCTCAGCCTCCTCTTTTCCAGGCTAAACAACCCCTCAAACCCTCCTGTTGCAAGGCTTTTCTCCAGTCCTTGAGTGAAGGGGATCCTGCATCACAAAAACATGTTCCCAGGACCTCAATGTACTGCTCTGAGGTCCTGCTGTGATCTGAAATAAAGGAGCTGGGTGCACGTCTGTCTTTTACTGAAACTTTACTTCCTTTCTTCACTTGGAAGAAAACAGTACATTGCAGCTCTTCCCTCCTGTTTTTCCGCTGTTAAACATGCCTTGTTTCCCTGAAGTGTTCTTAAGGAAGGAGCAGGAGAATCAGGAGAATGTGGTTTCTGACAGATGCGTGCCTTGTGGCATCACCACTTCGCTGTTGGAATATTTGAAAGGTTTCTCCCCTGTAGATTCTCTATTGTGCAAAAGGACTTTGAGTGTACAGCTTTCAATCAGCTCACTGAGGTGATCTCACATCTCTACCCTGCTCCTCATTCTTACTCTGCCTGAAAAACCCTCTTAACAACAACTCCCTCCCTGTTTGAGGGCAAAAGTTATCAAGGTAGGGTAAGAAGGTGATGTATAGTGAGCAAGTCTCATCTGAGGAAGCTCAGCTTGAAACCAAAGTAGGTTTAGTTTCAGGTTTTGTAGTCCCCCTGCAAAATAGCAGCTGGGAATTCACTTGATTATTCTGTAACCCTGTAAATGCCCTACATTTTTTCAGGGTCCATGTCACTCTTCCTGTTGGTTTAACAGTAGCAAGCTGCCTAGGTTGCTTTCTAGAACACTTTCCTGGGGCAGGTCACTTAAAGAAGATATGACTAATATACTGGTAATAGGAACGGCCACTTAAATGTTCCTGCAGGACAGGTCTGCCTTCAGTCCTTGGAGTGTAACGGCTTTGTCAAGACCTTGCCCAGCCAACACAGTTGCTGTCGTTCTTCAGGAATCTAGTCACCCTCTGCACAGTGCCACCATTTGTCCACTAATAAAACCGTCATTTCATCCTTTCACTAGACCGCTTGGAGCCTTTACAGGAGTTCATTTTCAAGCCATTTTACACTGTACGCTCAGAACCACATGGATGTCAGGCTTGTGAATACAGAAGGAATTTGTACACCTAGCAGAGAGTGTGGGAAAGAAAATGAACTATACTAATCCACAGTGCTCAGATGTGTAAATCGGGTCTCAAAGTTCATATAAATGCTTTATAGAAACAAGATTTAAAAAAAAATACAACTCTTGGTTTGTCTTACTCACAAGAGCCTCCTTCTCTATTTCTCCTCTTGCACTGTGTAACACCTCTAATGTGCCCAGCCTGACTTTTTCTTTCACAGGTTTCTTTTCTCATTATCCCTGACACTTTCATTAGTGACACAGTCACTAAACAGTGCTTCAAATTAACTGCTTCCCATGCTCAGACCTGCCTCTTATTCAAATTTGATTCTCCCTGCAAAACCCTTGTTCTCCCTCTGTCTTGCCTACACTTCTTTGGATAAGAGTTCACCAATTTCTTCTGAAAAAGTGAGATTAAAATCAAACTAATTAGGTTTCTGTATAAACCCTTCTCCCAGTGATCTTCAAAGCCTTTCTTGATGCCTTTCCCAACTTGAATCTTCCTTTCTCCTCCTGCTTCCCTTTTCTTTCCTTTCCTGACTGCCACTTGCTCTTCCCCAGCTCCCCCTCACAAACAACATGTATAGAAGTTCCTTGTCTGCATTTTTCCCCTCACCCCAGTAATCCCATCTATTGTTCTCCTTTGTAATCAATGTTACTTCAACCTTTATTTTCCTTAGCCGCTTATACTTTTCATAACATCAACAAATGGTTCAACTCCGTTGATCCTAAAGCACAGGGCTCCTCAAGCACCTGAATTAAGAAAGCCTCATTCCCCACACATTTGTGCCTCATGGTTTGTTAACTTTAGAGCATAGGTAGGTGCAAGCTTTGACTGAAATGTCTTCCAGAGTCGTGGTGTACACAGGGTCTCTCTTCAGTCAATGGATGCTGTTGCTTGAAAGCTTCCACTACAGATTTTCCATAATTCAGAAAAGACAAGATACATCTTCCTTGCTCCACAACTTATTTTCATGACAGTTACACACATTAAATTATTCTGACAGCTTTAATCCTATCCTACTTACTGGAGTAAGTAATAACATTCAACTGTTATAAAATGACATGGATACAACCCTAAATATACCTACATCCTATGACTATATAAACCTCATTCCCATAAGCAAATAACCCAAAAATCACCCTTGATTTAACTTGTGCCTTCCAGGTGCCTATCTCTAAACTCCTTACATGCACAGTTCTCAGCTATGGTTGAGAGGTCCCTGCTTTTTCAGTTCTCTCTGTTACAGTCTCTGCAGGCTTGAAAGCTAAGCATAATTGTTAAAATATCACAGCTGAAGTGACTCCAGGAGATGAAGATTTAAGAAAAACATTAAAAATTACACAGCTTTTGAGGGAATGCTGTAACATTTAGAAAACAGAAGGAACTTGGTGGGGAAGAGCAGCAGGGGAAAAGAATGAAGAACTAACTCAGACAAGTGATTCAAAGGCAAACAAAAAACAAAAAAACCCAAACCAAAACAAAATCAGAGGATAAGAGGTTCTCCCCTCCTCCCTCCCTCCTTTCCTTTCTTCCTTTCTTCCTTCCTTCCTGGCCAGATAAACTGAGTTGCCCCTCATTGGTTCCACAAAATGACAAGAGTTCGATATGTAAGACGAAAGACAGCAATCATGAGGAAATTCTCCATACTACACATTTTATAAGGATTATTACACAACTGATGAGATTTTATGCTATGAACTTCCATTGGTATGAGTGTACTTACTTAAATCCAATGGTGAGAGTGCTGCTTATATTTTTTTTCTAGTGAAGCAAAAGCTACACACTAGGGCAAATGAAATGCCATTTTAATATTTTGCAATTGCAAACTCCAAGAAGTAAAAATGAAGTTCTATAATATGTAGGCTTACAACTGCAAATAACAGAATACTCAGAGTCTCAAACTTCTGTTATTTTTTTCACATTGCCCGTCTTTAATACACTTGTTAAATACAGGTCATTACTTAAAGCATGCACAGATATGTTTGTAGATTCAGGAACCTTCGTGATTATTGAGAATAGCCCCAGATATATAAGAGCATTTCTCAGCTGGTCCTAATATTTGCAAACACTAAGCTATGAAGGTCCCATCTCACCAAACGAGCAAAGTGCTCTTCCAGATCTATTTTCTAAATTGTACTTTTAGTTGCAATTTAGTAATATTAAGATTGCATAAATGTACTGGAGGGCAAAACTGGATCCTACATACAGTTGCTAGATGAATTAGGCTTACTCTGGCTTCCTTTATTAATTTCCAAGTTCTAAATATTAAAGCTGTTTGCATAATCCAACATTCATACACATTTAACCTATTCAGAAGAAGGAGACTTCTCAAGGGTCTATATTTTGTACTTTGCAACTCTTCCATAATTAAGCTTTCAAAGGAAACATTTACATAGAGTTGAAGGGATGGCTTCCATGCAGGTGGCAGTAATCTGTACTCATAACTTACTGAATAAGTACTGTAATTGCAGTAATAAGACTGGAATAATCTAAACAGAGCAGGGTTTTCCCCAGTTTTCCATAAAAATCAGGTGAGTTTTAGAGTCGCGATCTCTTAACAATGGGAGGCCTCAGCAGCAAACCAGTTTCTTCTTTCATCACTCCAAGGGAAAAAAAGTATGTAATAAGACATGCCAATGGCTTAGATGTCCTCTGGCTGTTTGGAAAGCATTCCAAAAAGCAACCTCTGCGTGCCTTGTTTGCAGGCACAGCACATTCACATCTGCAGCCACAACTTTGCATGGTATAGGAGGAGCCTGGGAAAAATATGTGGCTTATTTTATAAGGGATATGGCTTTTAAGTTTTTAAAGGTGAAATTAATGAGTTAACTCAGTCTAAATAAATGTCAGGCTTTGCTTGAGCTAGATCATGGAGATCTGTGTAACTCAGCTGGGAACACTCCCTCTGGAGACATTAAGAACTCATGTCCCACAGCAGGACTTGGGCTTGGACCAAGAGCTGGCATCGCAGTACAGTACTACTACAAGGAGTTTCTGTGTGGCAATCAAGATGCCATCCTTTTGATAAGCTGTTGTTGTCGTCTGTTTTTCCACCCTCTCTGTTCAGTAGGAAAAAAAAGTCCTCTTTCAGAAAAGGAAAAAATATAAATGTCTATTCAATATTTTTCCTCTTGTTAAATCAAATTTGAATTTCCAGAGCTGTACATTAGCTGAATCACTGGCTGCATACTACTCACTCCATCTGTTTATATGGTTGAGTCACTGCATTACCAGTATCTTAACACATTGCTTGGAAGGAATTTTAGGCGATCTGGAGGATAAAACCCCAGAGCTGTATAAGATAATGTTCTCTTCTATATCTTCCCTAGTACCACAGTCTACATGGCTTGCTTTCCTCTATCAGAGATGTTAATTTGAACAAACTGCTATTTTAGAAAAAAGAGCTTGTCATAAAACTACAGCTTCCACTTAGAAGCTGAAGACTGAGCTGTGATGTAGAAATCCTTTGTCACTTCCCCATGTGCAATGCCCCGAGAACTGCACAAAGAGTTCCATGGTGATGGAACAAACATCTTTCACAACCCAGTGTATCTTTTTTTCCACTTCAGATACTGTAAAGAGATTGTTTTCTAAGGGCAAACTGTCTATTTCTAGTGAGGCCAAAAGTTGAGAGTATTTGTTAATTCTTAAAAAGACATTTTCATTTACCTCACTGTGGAAGGGGGTGGGGGAGGAAAAAAAAACAGGCCAGAGGGGCAGAAAAGCAGAAACAGAAGGACAGAGGTGGAATTAGTAATACACATCTTGCCTTTTATTTTACAAAAAAACATAAAACGAGAGTATTTTTTATGAATCTCACCATGGAGGACTATGAATGCATTCACATTATTCTGGGAGTTCAGAAGCAGAATGTGAAACCAACTGAAATAAAAGAAAACCAGTGAGACTAGTTTTACCTTCCAGACCAGGGGCCAGATCCAACTCTTATAGAAATCAGTGGAACAACTCCCACTGGCCTGAGCAGGATTTGGATTCAGCAAAGTGAAACGCACAAAAACCAACCAGGAAGCATTAATGAGAAGTTCTCAAATGCTGGTCTATAGAGCACTTTCTTCAGTCCATAGAGACCTGTCTTTCCTCTCCATTACTCATTTGCTTCCAGCTGCTTTTATGGGTTTCTGCATTCCGGAGCCTAGAAGAACCAAAAGGCGTTGGTAACAGGGAATAAGAATGGCCAGCCAGCCAGCCTGCTTCCAGCACTGTTTGGCAAATGGGAGAGGAGAGAATTCAATTGCTGAATCAAAAATAGAAAAAAAAATAAAGAAGGTAGTATGCGAAGGAGTAGAAGACCATTAAGCTGAGAGGATTAGGTAGCCTTCAGCAAGGATTAGGTGCTTTGCTGCCTAATGCAACTGTCTAGCCAGGCACCTGAGCTCCTAGTACAAAGCAAAAGAAAAGCTTAGCTTCACACAGATGTCTGCAGTGAGTTAAAAGCAAATAGGAAATGCTGAGTACAGAAGCGTTCCACAAACAATTCCCCTTCTTGTCTCCACTAACTTGGAATTTGTGGAAACTGCCCTGCACACCCACCCACAGGCTTGACTGATGGTCTACACTGCAGTATTTACACCATATCTTCCAGGCCCACATCTATGCTGTCCTTCCAGATGTGGCATGCTTTCCTACCACCACATCTAGCTGAACGCCCTTCCTCTTTGGAGCAGTCACACATCTGGACCAGGCTCTGGATCAGCCAATGGCTAACGGGGGCAGCATTGCCATGAATGCTTCCAGGCTCTCCCTCAACAAAATGGGCTGTTATCATTTGAGTATGAGGCTAACATGTTCATGCTTGACAGGTTGGATGGACCTAGCTGACACCCAATTCTTAATTGCAGGGCAAGCCTTCCTTCCACGTGTCCATGTGGGTCAAACTACCTTGAGTCCAACAGTGGCCAATAGTAAGTAATTACCGCAAGAGTGTAAGAAATGTGAAAACAATGGGGTCAGCCTTTCTCTGGTATCTTAAGACCTCCTGGGGTTGATAATTTAGCACTTTTTTGAATTAGTAGTTGCAGTTAGACCACAATTTTCAGTAGCTACTGGCAGATTTCTCCTCTATTAATTCCTCTATTCCCTTTTTTTTAACCCATTTACAGATTGCAATTCTATAATGTCCTTTTGCCAGCCAGTGAGTCTCTCCTGGAGTTAGACTACCTAAGTCAGCCTTTCCTCAAAAGAAAGAAAGATACAGGACACCTTCTGGATATTTTTTTCTGAGATTTTTTAGTGAGAAAACATTCTAGGTAAGAAAGGAGATGTCAACAACTTGCAGAGCAGTAAGGTACAGAGATCCCTGCCGTGTCTCTGTGCAAAATAGCTTTGAATCTGGAAGCATTAGAAGCAATACCACTCTCATGCTGTGCCCAGGTTAGCTGCTGGGCTGAGAGGCAAAGCAAATTACCTTGAGACTTGCAAGCAAGGCAATATTGCTTCTGGAATCCAAGCACGTATCCCTGCCGATCTCTGCTCCTTCCTCCCAAAAAGACTGGCCCATTCAACCTGGGTTGGCAAAGAGGTGCGTTGTGCCACACTGGCACACCCCCCAGGGCACGCTCCCGTAGCTTTGCAATGCCTGAGGTTACAGACCCTCCTCCCCCATGGACTATCTAACCTGGAAGCTGCAAAGCAGAGACTTTTCAGCTCTTTTCAGTTTGCAACATCCTGTTTATTTCCCAGGGAGAGTGTGGATTCCTAGGGAGAGACTTAAGCCTCCTCCTATAGAATGAGTGCCTGAATCCCACAGATCTGCCAATGATATGCTTCATACCACTGCTATAGGCCTCCTGGGACAGAAGCTGCAACCATCCATTACTGAGATTCCTCCTCATTGCATGCAATAATTATTGACTAGCACAGACAATGATGGAATGATGCTTTGTGGGATTATTTAACCATATCTGATCCAGAACCAGATGAGAAATAAAATAAAATGATGATCTGATTGTTTTCATGCTCTGTGTCCAAACCAGGTCGCATCCTGCATCCATCAGAAAGCCCTACACTTCATGTTGTGCTCTTAAGAAGGAGATGAAGTGCAGCCCCTGACAGAGGGTGAATTGCTTGGTGTGCCCAACAGCCTGCTGATGTCACATGCTGCCTGCTGCTGGTGAGGCCTTAGCAAAATTCTTCAGCAGACCCTCATCTGCTGACTAAGACTTGTCCAGACTGAGTGAATAACCCTGGTCTAGTAAGCAGCATGCCTACCAGGGAGAGGGGAGACCTAGGTCCCAGCTCACAGCCAACACAGTCGTGCTGGCTGGCTTATTTTAATCTTGTCCAGGGAATTTTGAGCCTCATAGAAGAGAGCTGTAACAACTTATTCCCTTTTACTCATGTCAGGCATAAGTCACATTAGTAAGGGTTGGAAGGTTTGTTTTTTCACAGAATCATACAATCATAGAATCACCAGGTTGGAAAAGACCCACAGGATCATCAAGTCCAACCATTCCCATCAATCACTAAACCATGCCCCTCAGCACCTCATCCGCCTGTCCTTTAAACACCTTCAGGGAAGGTGACTCAACTACCTACCACCTCCCTGAGCAGCCTGTTCCAGTGCCCAATGACCCTTTCTGTGAAAAACTTTTTCCTAAATAGAATCAAGGTACTAAGGTACTAGGTGGAGTTCATGTAGATTGCATCTGTTTTCTAATAATCTATATATTTTAGTAGCTTTAGTGTCATAAATATGGCATTGAAAAGGGTCAGAAAGGACACAGTGGAATGAGCAGAGGCCTTTCAAAGCCAGTGACAATACTGCTTATGGCTCTGCAGCGACTCATAAAAAGCAAGAGTCCAACTGGGCAGCATTGCAGTCAATTTCATAACTAACTCATACACTCCGTAAGTGTCAGAAAAGACAGCAATGAAAATCACTGTTCATCGAGAGTTGACTCTTGTTATGTTTCCTCACCATTTCAAAGACTTACAGTTCAGCTATCTGTAGGGCTTGCTTCCCTCAATCCTGCCGAGTATTATCACCGAACTCTGTCAAAACTGTGCTTTTGTGCTGTGCTGCCTTTTCCAATTCTTTTCTAAAAATGGTTCTGTTTCTGCTTTTCCAGGAATCAAAAAGCTGTATCAAACACAGCATGTTTATCTCAGTATGACATCCCACATATAAAATGTGGGCCTATTTTGGATGTCAATCTTCTTTATTTTCTGTACTTCAATCAGACCAAGGAAAACAATTGGAAAACATGCAGGGGATATTTTTTTTCCTTCCTCAGTACAGTTGTCAGAGTACTGTATGCATCCATAGGACGATGGCATTTCTTTGGCTGCTAAGTAAGCATACTCCCTGACTGTACAGTCTCCAAAGGCAGCAAGTAGCTGAGCTCCCATGCTGCACTGTTTGTGTGGCAGACTGGGTTTGTACAGTGACATTCAGTTCTGTCTGCTTGTAGGGAATGCATCTTGTTTTTTGCTTTTTAAAACTTGGGAGCAAAGTTTTACATTATCAGAGGTTTGACGTTTTGTGTTTTTTCTCCGATTAGTATAACATCAGCTCATGTAGCCAGAATCTGTGATGGTTATAAATTCCAAGTGCTGTCCTAGTAAACCACATAGTGGTAGCATGCTACCAATATAATAAAAAATCAAACAAATGAAAGCTTTCAGAACCTTCATTTTCCTGTTGTACCTTGACCAAGCCTTGCCCCTTTCTCATACTCCAGTTCAGGTTTGTATCACCACCTCCACCGCTGACAATACTTTTTTCAATGGGAATATCACAGCCGTAGCCACTGCCAGAATTTCTTGGCAAACGAGCTGCTTTCTGAGTCAGACCCTAATGCCATTACAAGGTCTGCAACAGCTGCAACAGTCATACATCTGCAAGTCATTTGAACATTTTATGATGAATAAAAACTATCCATTACATAGACCTATACATTATATATTAACCCTAATACTTATTCAGTTACACTAACAATAATCTTTTCCCTCTGCATGCTGTAAACTTCTTTGGCTACAGTATGTGTTAACAGAGATACTTAGAGCTCCAGTCCATGGTGAAGCTGTCCCTGTGTATGTATTACCTAACTCATTCTACCAATTTAAACATGAAATAGGATGATGGAAAGAAAGAAAGTGAATGTAAAGCTATAAAAATTCATACCATGCATAAGGAACCCATTTTTATATAATTGCATGAGACTGCATATATTCATACAAATAGAGAGGATACAAAACAATGAGAAATACAGAGGAAGAATGAAAACATGGGCTCAAAACATATAGTTAAGAGATTTGATTGTGATATGCACAGATCTAAAATCCATCCAGATGTCCCCAGCCAGCAACCTGATCCTTGACACCATAGCCAGCATTTGAAATCTAAAAAGTCAGAACGCTGAAGACAAGGCTTACAGAAAAAGAAATGGGAGTTGTGAGTATTGAAAAACCTTTAAAATAATAATGATAATAAAGAAACATAAATGTGGTTTTATGACGGAAATATACACACAGCCACAAATTATGAAGTCAGCCCTTCAGGACATTACATTCCTCATGCAAGTTGCTGAGCCCGCTCAACATAAATAGGTGTAAAATACACTCACCGGCTTAGTGACTTCAAGGATAGAGTCCCATATGTGATTCCCTACCAGTAAGTTTTCTACATATGCATACTTTTACAACAGTAAATGCAAACTAGGCAAGACATACCTCCTATAAGTTTTACCATAAGAGTTTTAAAGAGACAGGGCGAAAGACTGGCATGACAGATTTTTCCATGAGATTCATCCAGAGTCAGAATTTGACTAGCATGCCAAACACATGTAAATACTTTCACATTCGTTCATTATCTCTGATTTGAAAACTCTTTTTGGAGTCTCAGAAATACATGTCTGTTTCTTCCCATTCACTTTTACGCTGCATTTCATGTATCATTTCAATGCCTTTCATATTATCACTATCACTTTAGAAGCAGAACGCCAGCTTGCATTTCCACACTCAGTTAAAGGTGTGGATTAGTAAGCTACAAAATTATGCATGTTTTAAATAAGAAACAGCTATTAGAATAGTCTTACAGTTACAGAAGAGACTTTTAGGAAATGTTTTCTTGAATTGATCTGCTTCCTCTGTGCAGTCAGAGCCCAAACTGTTTATATTACTGGCAATCCATCTTTATTGCTTGTGCTGGCCTTAATGTTTCTACTTAAACAACCCACATACTAAAAATGAAAAAGAAAATCCTAATAAGGTTAAACCCAGTTCATTTAGAGGGGATTCGAAAAGCGCCCAGCAGAGATCTTCTTTTTAAGGGTCAGAAAAGCATTACAATTTAGGGCTGGAAAACCACTTTGCCACTGATGAACAGGATGCTTTGCTCGACACAGCTGAATCCCTGTGGTCAATTTGTGCAGCACCTACCTTCCGCTTAAGCAGAGAGGAAAATCACGGCCCTTCTGATTGCAAAGATAACTTACCAAGCATGACGTGACGCAATGATGTCTTTCTAAGTCAGCAGCCAGCCAGCTGTCTCTTTGCTGCTGCTCCTACTTTTCCCATGCTCCGGCAGAGCAGAGCTGAGCAGCCAGGCCAGTTGCACAGCCGCTATCGAGTCAAAGGGCAAGAGTGAAGTTTAGAATAAACACGTTGTTTTCACTTGGTTGCTTGAAGTGCTGCCAAATCTCTTAACATTAGCGCACATAAATCGGTGAGTATCACGAAGCCTGAGGCCTGAGCGGCTGGAATCTTGTAGCTGTTACCTGAAATCTTAACGTCCAAAAAAATAGCTTCCCCATTCCTCAAGGCTGTGTGGAAAATCTCAAAAAACACAATCAGAAAAGTACAGCTAATATCAAGGAAAACAACTTCCAATTATTTCTTTCTTTAGTTCTCTTTTTTTATAGTCATCTCAAATTTGTGGGGGTGGAGAGGGGGGAATGGGGTGTCTTTCTCGAGATTTTCAAACATGCTGGTTTCCCAAAACTGCACCAAAGAAAGCCCTCTTTGATTCTGGAGGTAAATCCTAAAGTTATTCAGAGGGGAGGAAGACTATGAAGATAAGCAGCTCAGGGCCCAGTAGTAAACAACAGGGGGCTAAGCAGCTGCAGAAGGGTAGACTGGTTGATTTTCCTCCACCCAAAGGAGATTTTTCAGGAGGCAGAAGTTGGGTAGAGTAGTTCCTGCTCCAGAAAGCAGCTTTGAAATGGTTCTTTACCAAGAAAGAAGAGAAAAAGCTCCTTCTCCATACCCAGCCGCCAAGAGAAAAGAGTTGAAAAACACCGAATCCTTATGGCTAATGGGAGTGTGATATAAGAGTCCATTGACTGGTGTCCAGAGACAACAACCTGGTATGAATTCCAGCACCATTCCACTTCCCAGCAGCTGGATTTCTCACCAGGGTGGATTGCTGGTTTTGGACACCTCCCCATTTTTCCCCGTCTGTTAACAGTCTTCCACTAGTCAGTATTTGGAACAGTTGTAAAGCTTTTTTTGTGTCTAAATGGCCTTGCCATTGCCTGAATGCAATTTCAAAATTGCTGGCATTTCTGCACAGACTATCTGAAGTATATTTTTGTCATGCTGTTAATAAGCGGCGTGTCTCCTGGGAGAACTTCAGCTAGCCCAGAGTTTCTAAATAATGTGCACGTTCAACACAGAAGATGTAAGAAAAACATCTTTCATTTTTTTACTAGTTTTTGCTGAGAGTTGCTTACTAAACAGACGTGATTTACAAAGAGAAAGTTGGGACCACTAACTCCTCATCTATAAAGTGAGAATGAGAATCTAATAAATTATGCAACTTGCCAAGTTGCACAGGCAGCCAGAGGTCTCACAAATGATCCAGAGCCAGTCCAACACCTGAGTCTTAAGGACCATCCTTGCTCTCTGTTCCTACATAATCCTTGTTTTCTTATATTCTGAATTTCTTTCCAGTTTCCCTCACATTTCTCCTGGTCCTCAAAAAAAAGAGACTATAGCTCTCATTTAGGGATACCTTGGGAGAATCTGGGAAACATCGGTACAGTTTAAAATGGCCTAGTCTGGCATGATTTTAAACTAAATTAAGCATAGGAGAACCTTTTTAGAAAAAGAGCATATGAAAATCAGAAATGAAACATGTTTAATTGAGACTCTATTTGCCTTATTAAACTATAACAAAGGCGTGGTTCTTTCAAGTCCCTTTCCAAGCCTGCTGGGAAAAGTAACTATTGTCCCCTTCTTTGATACAAGACATGAACAATTGCTTAGTACAAGTTGTGTCATGGCTTGCATGTTCCCTCTCCGGTGCTAGACAGATGCTCTCACAGATTTTAGAAACCAAGTATTTCTCCACTGTACAACAGCCAAATGAAATACCAAGAACACCTCATAACCATGGAGAAAGGTAAGACAGAAACAGAAAACAACCCAAAAGCTCAAGCAACAAAAGAAAGCATAAATGTTTATTGGCTTGTTTTTCACAGTACATGATATTAACTGCTTTAGGAACTATCTACCAGACTTGAAAAAACACTCAGATTTGGGAAGGGGCCCTGTCATTTGAACCACATGTCAGAATGGAGAAACAAGATGACTACTGCCAAGAATTTTAGGCATTAATTTTAACTAAGAAACAGGGCATGGCTCCTCTGAGTATTAGAAATTTACATGCAGATCAGCTGTATTCTGTGATACTGCAGATTTACAGGACCACATTCCCATTGATCGATTTTAGGGTTAAAAGTTTGTTGAGAGTGCAAGGGAGACCAAAATAAATTCTGAGAGCTGACCCACTCGCACCATACAGTGCCCCTGAGTTTGTGGGATACTTTATTATCATAAACACACATGCTTAAACCTATGTCCCAAACTATGCATTAACACAGTCTTTTCTATCCTAAAGCTGCCATATATGCCAAGCGTTTCAGAGATGGGAATGAATTTCCAAATGTAATTGAATGTGTGTAGGAAAAAAAATAAGGAACCTCAAAAATATGCACAGGTTGTATTAGAACTGACACGAACACTGATAATATGCAAGCACCAAAACCATAGAAACAGAAAAGATAAATAAACATTTATAATTAGATGAAATAGAACCACATAAGAGGAGAAGGATGATCTAGAAACTTGATGGAATATTTTGTTTAGAGTCCTAAGAGTTTAATGAAAATCACAGAGTTTAGAGGATTTTCTTTCCAAGTATAAAACTAGAAAGGAAAAATAAACAAAGCAAGCCACAATACAAGAACACCATGGTTTTAAAGTCAGTCAAACATTCAAAGGACTTGTACTAAAGTGCCCATATTACTCTCATTGTGTTGGCACATTTTGTCTAGCTGTGTGCAAACAACAGCGTACAATACAGGATGGCATAGGAGGGTTGTGAATCACAGGCAGGCAGCAAATACTTGGGCCAAGAATGAGCCCAAAAGTTTTTTGTTTGTATTTACAGTAAGGAGACAGTAAGGACCTGAGCCTGCCTCTTGCATAGTGTCTTGAGGAACAGGACGGAAGTCTCCCAGGTCCCTTCCCATTCACTATGGAAGATTCCACACTAAGAATTAGGAAAATTAACATAAGCCCCCTTCTAGCGTGTTATATCTTGAAGCATAAGCTATGGGGAGGAGGACAGTCAGGAACCACTTAGGCAATGAGAGTTGCTACACAACAGAGTAGGATGCACCAAGGATGCACCGTGACCACATGGAGATGCAAATGTGTCTAGAGTATGTTGCACAAGAAGAGCCTGAAGGACTGGACTTTATGGGGTCTGAAGAAGAGAATAAAGGAGACATTATAACTACCTTCAACTGCCTCCTTGGAAGGTATGAAAAAGACAAAGCCAGGCTTGTCAGAGGCATGTAGTAAGGATTGGTATCAAAAACCTCCAAATTCCAATTAGATAACAGGTAAATGGTTTGCTTTCTGGTTTTTTTGGTTTGTTTTTTTATTAATCATGATCGTGTCTGAATGCTGGAGAAGGTGACCACAGAGATTGTAGGATCTCCATTCTTGAGGGTATTAAAAACTCAACTGAATGAAGTTCAGGACAGCCTGATCCAATTGTACCTTCTACAGAGCAGAGGATCAATCATCTTAAGACTTCCCTTCCAACCTCAATTTGCACAAGTCTAATATTATGATACTACAGGATAGTGTGACCATGCTTTCTACTCACTCACCACACAACAGTCATTGATTGGACCCACCAGGAGTTAAAGCTGTTTGGAACAAACAAGTGGCTGCTCTTACTGGCTTGTCCTACTCTTCCTTCTGAATGACACAAAATCACAAAATCTCACCAAAGCTCTTTGTGAGCTATGAGATTTTGAACATAAAGCTGAGAAGTCGTGCTATTCTATGGGTCTATTTGAGGAACACAGCTCAGCACCAATGCAGATATAAGCTACAGGGTTCAGGTTACTCCACAGAGTTTCAGTCAATAACAAAACACAGCAGCTCTACTGGGGGCCTCCAGTGGGCCCTTAATAAAGGAAGACCCTTTTTAATGTTAACAGCAAATTTCTTTCCCTTTTACAAGTACAGTGTATGTGGTACTGCTCAAAGTCTCAAAGTGACTTTCTGCTCTTTATTCCTAAGCACGTGGATTTATACATTTGCTGATTTTTAAATATCATAGTTAAGACTCAGTAATATGCTTTTTAGTTTTTACAGGACAATAAAATTGCTCGCCAGAGGTTTCTGACTTAAAATTCTACACAGCGGATTGATGTAGGCCTCTTGATCCTTCTTACCACATTTTTGCCAAGCTAGAGTATAAAATAACTGTTCTACTAATTGCACCCGGGGATTTGCATCCAATATCCAGATAGACTCTTAAAGCTGACTCTGTTTTCCCTTTGATCTCGTCTATTCTGTTGCTTGAAAGAGTACAGACAGGTGATGGAAAATGCTGGAGCAAGTACAACTGCTCGAAGACCAATTAACTCCAGAAATCACAAAATGTACAAGAAGCCAAAATGGAACTAAACCCACAACAGCTGGTGGTCATCAAGGCAGTTTTCCCAGAGGGCAGAAGACTGTTACTAATAGGATGAAAATACAAAATTTACTGAGACCAACTGTAACTGCTGATAATGTTTATTGAGAAGTGCCCCATTTCTCACATTTTCTGCAGAGGAAGAGAGAAGCTGGACAGCAATCTTATATTTTTTTCCACAATAAAAGTTGAGTGGGAACTGAAACATAGCCCCACTGGACATATAGTACCAGAAGCTGATTTTACCATAATGCTATATTCATCACGTTTAAAAATAGCATTCAAGTGATTTTACCCATAGAAATACCTTATTGCTCAGAGTTCCATCAACATAATACAGTTCATTAGGAACTGCCCACTGAGGTTCTCTTATTTTTTAAATATTTGAATTACCACAGAACCTGGATGCTAGAACCCCCAATAGGAGATAAAATGAAATAGTTGTTGAAGTTCTCCCTTTACAACAGCAGAGGTTTTGAGATGTTTCAAACACATTACATCAACTTACATTCCTCTACTAACACAAAACATACACTCTAGCCACTGGAGACAAATACTTCTTATGTTGTTTCCAGCCAACAATTTTAACTTCAAATCCTGAGTAAACATAACCTCTTCAGAGCTGGGAACATGTTTGTGTGCAAGAACAGCTCGCTGCACTACAGGGGTAACATCACCTCCTAAAATCACAGCACGTACTGAACGGACTTATGCACAAAGGCAATTTCATTCTTTGATGTGGTACCGAAAGACTGGTCAGTATCGAAGTTTGAAGACACTGAAAAGTCAGGGTTTTTACACCACCACCAAATAAGATATAGGAGAAGGAAAGACATTTGTATTTTGCAGTGATTCTTTCGCAGCTCATTCATAAAAGTGAGGTGCCACAGCCACGTGTTTTCTGAACATGGCCAGGGGTGGAGACCCCTCCACTGCCCTGGGCAGCCTCATCCACACTGAGTACAAGGGGATGGTCACTTCCCTACTCCTGCTGGCCACATTTTTGATAAAAGACAGGATGCTGCTGGCCTCCTTGGCCTCCTGGGTACCCTGCTGTCACTCATAAGCAGGGTATTTGTTAAGCAAAGCTTCTCAACAACTCTCTCCTGAACAACTGACCACTGAAATGTAAACTGATAACTGGTGCCATGGACAGCCACGTGACAGATGAGAAGGCTGCAAGTTAGAATTGTAGTGATGGGGCAACATGAAGAAAAGCTGGGTGTATGCAGAAGGAAGACAGACACATTTGGAATGGTTGGACTTGATGATCCGGTGGGTCTCTTCCAACCTGTGATTTTGTGATTCTAAGAACCAAGAAGAACTGTTCAACAACACAAGCACGTTATCATGCTTTTATTTATTATCTGATTTATAATACAGATGAAGCAACTGTGCTAAATAGAACAATGTATCATTCTGCCTCCACATTTGTTTTAAATGTGGTTTGTTCAGTGCCTTGGTGATGGTCTTCCAGAAGACGGCTGAGGCTGCCTGAATTTTGAGAGACCCACAACAGAATCTGCAAAGGTGTAAATGTTATATTCGTGGTGCTGAAGGTTCTTATAGGTAGTATTATCAAATTCTTCTGGAGCAGGCTCAGCAGCTGGTGTGTCCTCTGTGAAAACAAACAATAACTGGTGACTATAAGGACACCACATCAGAGGGCAATATCCTTAGTAACTGAGACAGCCTCCTATATGGTTATATTCCTCATCCAAGCAACATTTAAAAGAAAAAAAAAAAGCCAGCAACTATAACAAAGGGTTAAGTTTATTAAGTTCTGCTGGTACCTTGTCTGGTCCTAAAGCAGCATATTAGTATGTAGTAGGGGAACAGAAATCACTGCAAGTCATCTAATACAGCACAGGTTTTCAGATTCAAACTACCACTGAACCCTGGGGGTGGATAGGGCAGAACAGCTCATTTATATTTTGAAGACATATGTCTGCATTTCCCAGCTTCTTCATAGTTGCCTTGGTTTTCACTCCAGCCAGAACAGTAGGTGAAGTTCTTAGCAAGCCAAGAGAGGCAGAGAAGCAGTACAAATGATAGATCATCATGTCAGAACTCAAGATACAGCTATCAGAACTACTTTACAGGCTGATTTTTTTTTCCAAGGGAAGAAGTGATAGAATTATGGAGACCTCCACAGTTTAATTTAATACGTGGCTATGCTGAACAGTAATATATCAAGAGCCTTTGATATAAATTTCCTTTCTTCTAAAATATAATCTTCTAAACTTTCTATCAACTCTTCTTCCTAACAGAATAACCTAATAAAGTTATCCAGAACTCCTTACTTCATATTAAAGCAAACATTAATTCTTACACCTTTGGAATATCATGCAAACTCAGTCCGTACCACTTATATGAAAATTTCTCTGTTTGGGCTGATTTTACAACCAAGAAAACTGCAAGAAATATAACTTTACTCTCAATATTTATTGTCATATACCCAGAGTTTTATCAATAGGAAAAACATAAGCATAATCTAGTGAAAAGCTTTGTCTTATACATTTCTATGTAGTGGTTTAGGAGAGAACTTATTGAGCTTTTTTTTTTATAACAACTATCTACAATAAAAACCACAAGAACTCAAGCAACTGAACACCACAATTTGCCTAATTATGACATAATCATTACAGTGTAACACCACCAGTTTAAGAGCAGGTATCCCTAACATTCAGCAAGACCTGCTTGTAAAACACAATGTATTAAGCCATGGTTTTAGCAAAGCACCACACACAGCCCATGAAAGGAACTAGCCCTGTGCCTACTGCTCAGTTTCTACTGAGACAGCTCATGGGAGACAACACTTCAGATATAAAAGCCAGATGATAGGATCTTTGCTGGAAATAGCTCTAAGAACAGGCAAGCATAGGCAAGTGTACATACAACCTGCAAAAGACAGTTGTTCCAAATGAAAGGACAGATGCTCAGGAAGAAAAGCAGACGGAGTGTCATTTTTCCTGCTCAAATACACTATACTTGGTTTCTTGGTGGAATAATGTACCCCTGAGTTCATACTGCCCATACTTCAGACTTCATCTATGCTTTCTCTCTTAAAGAGCAAGCATTTCAGAGGATGTTCTTCCAAAACTAATCAGAGCTGTATTTTTGAGTTACCATGTTACTATTTTGCTACTTCCTTAGCAGTTGAAGTCAGCAGGTTTTGCCAGCTGCTCAGTGTGCCTGATCTGCAACATGGATGACATCACCTTAAAATCCAGGTTTGTAACGGGAAAAATTGCTTGTTTGTCTTCAGTGTGCCTGCTGCAGTCTGCAGATGAACAAAAGAACACCCGAACGGGCCAGAAGTACAGACTACAGAAGGTATCATTAAATGTGAACGTTAAACAAGGAAAAGGAGTAGCTGTTCTTAAAGAAGGCCTCAAAAGGAAGAGAGAACAAGATACACCTGGAGATGCCAGTGATGCCGTTCAACATGGCATAACTAGACTTGACTCTGCTACCCCCTGGCACCCAAAGGTCTTACACCAGCAGTGAAGGGTGTGTGAACTTGTCTGTACTAACTCCCACTTCTCCTACAGCCAATGTAGTCCTCTAGCATGTACCCACGAGAAGTCTCCCCTCTGTCACAGCATACCTCCTCCACAGAGCGAGAGGAGTTCAATAGCAGAAGTGCCGTTTTCAGCAAAGCCAGATCCTACTGAGAAGGGTTTTGCTGGTGTAGCTATGATGATGATGACTGCTCTGAGCCAAGTGGTGCTATAGCCCCATCAACACAGATCTTCAGGAAACGTTTCTCCCATGGGTTTAACTCTATTTTGGATTTACAGCATCCAAGAGGATAAAGCTGTTTCATAGAATCTTCAATCTGTCATAATCTTCACCTTGATCATGAGCATATTTTAAGACTAAGTCACCCCTCTCAATGGTTGAGGTTAACTGAACTCATTTTTTGGGTCTTTGTTTCAGCTTCCATATGGGAAAAAATAATGCTTGAGCATCTAGAACTCCACTATGGATGAATGGGCAGAAAAGCATCATCTGCAGATAAATATAGCCTTTCCTCATTTTTTCTTTAAAGAAAGCTTCTGCTGCTGACTTTAAAGAGGAGCAAGTAAATGAAAATATCACTAGCAATTGATACCATTTAGTTGAAGCCAGACAAGAAGGTAAACTTAGCTTCCAATTCTTAAAACAGATAAAATTATGAACAGACTAACCCCTTAAAACAAAAGGCATGTCTTTACTCAGCACAGCGGCCTGGAAATTGAGGTACAAAAGCAATTATTTGTCACTTAACCTGGTTACATACTTCAGAGTCAAAGAATGGTTGAGGTCGGAAGACACTTCTGGTGGACATCTGGTCAAGCCCCAAGTGATCAGGCATGATCAGCTAGAGCAGACTGCCCAGGATGACATCCAGACAGCTTTTGAGTATCTCCAAGAATGGAGGGAAAAACAAACAAACAAACAAACAAAAAGCATTGCCTGATGTTCAGGCAAAACCCTGTGTTTGTATCTACTGCCTTTAGTCTTGTCACTGGGTACCAATGAAAAGAGCCTTACCTCTGCCTTCACTGCACTCTCCATTCATGTATTTAGATACAGTGATGAGATCCCCCCCGAGCCTTCTCTTCTCTGGATCAAAGAGTCCCAGCTCTCTCAGCCCTTCCTCACAGAAGAAATACTCCAGTCCCTTCTTCATCTTAGCAGCACTTTGCTGTACTCTCTCCAGTAGCTCCATATCTCTCTTGTACTGGGAAACCCAGAGCTGAACATAGCACTCTGGATATGGCCTCACCATGGCTGAGTAGAGGGGAAGGATCACCTCCCTCAATCTGCTCGCAACACTTCTCCTAATGCCGCCCAGGCTACCATCGCTGGCTCACGTCCAACTTGCTGTCCACCTGGACTTCCAGGGCCTTTTCTGCAAGGACTTCACTAGAAGAATGACACGCAAGCAGCTTTACTGTCATGCTGTTTTTACTTCCAAACAGGCAAATTCTTCAATTCAAAGCAGCAACCAGAAGAAAGGGGGTTAAGAATGGTACACTAAGTTAAAAGGAAAGAATGGTAAGCCACTACAAGTCAGGACACTGGAGCATCTGCTATTGACATACACAGAATGAGATCAGTAAGTAAGTTAACAGTACTAGTATTAAATAAGCAGGGCAAGTTAGATAGGGAAGTATAGCTAAGGAGAGACTATATGACACACTGCTCTTTCCTGAAACTTATCGCTATCACCCCCTTAACTCACTACAAAAACTGGCTTGTAAGGTCAATTCTGTGCAACTTCAACACAACTCGCTTACAACCTACTAGTCTCAGATCAACATCTGTTTCTGGCATTACACTAATATTTCTTGAAGTCAACAAAAATCTGAAATATTGCAATATTAAAAGAAAAAAAAAGAATTTAAGAAAAAAATCAATGACATCAAATTTGTTTCAGCAGAAAGGCAGCTACCAAATCCTTCTGAGGAAAGAGAAGAGGAAAAGCAAATTTTGTCATAAACCCCTCACTATTCTGCTCGGTGGAAATGATCCTGTTTTCATTTTATGAGAAACAGGTTTATGAAACTACAAATACAGTCAAATGAAGGCCACTTCCTTTCACAGCACAACTGGAAATGGAGTATTACTGAACGCTTATAACAATTAGCAATGAACAAGAACTTATCTTCCAGAAAGTCTTCACTACATGGTTAGCTTCAGTGTAAAGATCAAA
The DNA here is from genome assembly GCA_013389865.1 of Piaya cayana. NCBI lineage: Eukaryota > Metazoa > Chordata > Aves > Cuculiformes > Coccyzidae > Piaya > Piaya cayana. The sequence goes on along the minus strand of WAAB01003178.1, from coordinate 14,891 downwards.
GAATCACAAACAGAGAAGATTTGGAAACCCTTTAAAAAAAAGTTAAACCCTAGCCCAGATGAATCAACAAAATTCAAACAATTTAAAGTTGTACCCTCTATTGTGCTTCTTTCTCCAGCCTGGACTCCTGATTCCTGAATGGTTTCCTCCTTTGCTGCAGTGCTCATTGCCAACACCGTGCTTTCAGAAGACTCTTCTTTTAGTTTAGGAGCAGTTACTCCTGCTTTTGACTCCTGTGCCTCCTTCACCTTTTTTTCTTCTCCTCTGGATATCAATTTTTTCTTTTTGTCTTCCTGAGCAACTGATGAAGCTTTCAGATGAATAGCTGCTACTTGGGTTCCAATGGATTTTTCTTCCAAATAATCAGATTTATAAGTGATATCAGTCAGGTCTTGTCTTTTAACCATGTGTGGTTCTAAGACGAGCTTCTGCTGACCTGCTTCTTCTGGAAACGCTTTTACTTTGGGGTCTCCTGCTTTGGATTTTGATGTTACACGGCTGATTGATGTTTTAGAGGAGGCAACCTGCTTGATAGCAGACACATCACTTTCCATTTTGCGTGGCTTCTTCTTAGCTACATATTCTTTTTGAGATTTCTGGGTCAAGTTTTCTTTTGCTAGCATCGATGCCTTTACTGCTATGTTCTCAGAAAAGACATCATCTCGTCTAGGGAACTCAACTTTGGTTTTAATGGCAGCTTCTGAATAGTCATCGATATCACTCTCTTCTTCAGAATCTGAGCTAGAATCTGAATCTGAACTGGATGAAGATGAATTTTCTTCCTCAGCTAACTCTCTCCTCAAGCCTCCTCCTGTTGCAGGCGTAGCGAGCTTTTCCTCCTCAAGGGAAGAAACAACTACTCGCTGAGGAAATGCAACCACAGTTTTTCTCGACATGAACATCCTTATGTCTTCAGCAGGTGGTTCTGAACCTTCCTTGAGGTTAGTACTAGATATGCTCTCACCTTTGTTTTCAGATGCTAGGAGAGAGCTAGAAGACAACATTTTAGGAAATTCAACTGATGCCTTGATGGCTAGCAGCTTCGTGCTTCCCTGTGGTGCCACTACATCTAGGAAACGGCATAAAGAGGATTATCACCATTATATCCAACAGAACTGTTAACTGCTGATCGTAGTCACACAATTTTAACTTCCTGGGATACTGTGGTACAAAAAGCAAGTTGAAAGAAGTTACCATACTAAATACAGGCAGTTAAGAAGCATAAAGTTTAAAGAACTTTTGAGTTAAAGAAATTTCAGCTCTAGTTAGCACTTAACAGTTTTGGCTGTTGTGATACTGAAACTCACGAGAGAATACCTTTTGCTGCTTGCTTTGCCTGACTCCTCACAAGAGCTGTTTTTCCCTGTGCTTCATTTCTGCATCACTGGAAATGGTTTACAGACACCTTCCTATCTCAGATGAACATTAAGATAGCTTGTTTGCCGAGCTCTTCAAATATGCTGCTACAGAGATAACATTTGTCTATGAATACACCACTGAAGCAGAAGACAGTAGACAGACACGGCAATAGTCAGACTCTTGCAACTGTTATCTTTAAATCAGTAAGGAGGGATGACTCCCAAGAGACAAAGCAGCAGAAAACGAGATACCTTACTCCATACATGGAAGTATTACATGTTTATGTGTCCATGTGACTTTCCAACTGAGCTGCTTAATTTGATTTGCCACGTTCTTATCTCCTCCAGTTTTCACTATTACTACTCCCTATTTTTGGTTTGAGACTTCTTTGTAATAGAAGTATTATAAGATCTCTTAATGCTTCATGTTAGCCCACCTTTATTTCTTTTCCTTCAGGGATACATTCATTAAGCTAAGTTTTCCAGGCAAGAAGCCAATGGTTGAAGAGAAAGCAGCAACTTTCAGGCCCTTCCAAATATCCCTAGGATGCCTGTGCTAATTGTATCCTCAAGAGGCTGATCAACAGCCAATACTGTTGCGGTTACAGGAAACAGAAGGACTAAGAGGACTGGGAGCACATTAAGAAGCTACACTACCACTGAAATTTGCTACAGCAAAGCCAGCTGCAGTGCAAGATGTGCTAATTCCAACCGGCAGGGTAATTCAACAGATTTCCAGTCCATTGTGCAGTATGGAAGTCCAGATCTACTTTAGAAGCCCATAAACTAGATGCAGTTTAGCCTCTTATGAGTATTTTACAGTAATACTTTGCACGATTGAAAGAGGTACTATAATTAGTTCTAAATAGAAGCAAGTCTTTAGCAACGTCTGAAGAAACAGACCCATGAAATTAAAAGCAAAGTATTTAAGAATGACAGAGTTCTTAACATTAAGTACAAACAAAAAAATACCAGTTTACTATATATTACTTTTGAGTAATTTCAGACACATACTTCTCTCTGCCAGATGGAAGGTGCAGGGCGGGGAGGGAGGGCAGAGCTAAGCAGGAAGATGGGCTTTGAAAGAAGCTGACTTTGAGAGAAGCCTGATTCCCTGCGTAGATGGACGCAGCCAAACAGCAGCCTGTAGAAACTAATATGTGAGGAAACATCACTCAAAATTGAAGAGTTCTTCAAACAAGCATTTAAGAAGGTCAAAGTAACACAAAAATGCCCCAAAGGGTGACAGACAAGTGAAAGCTGAGCAAAAGTCGAACAAGTATTAATGTTAAGACAACTTAAGAAACCAAGAAAGCAGGTAATGTTCAACTTGACCATTAACAGTAGGTGTTACTGGAAAAATACTTTACACAGTAATATGTGCATATGTGAGAAAGACACGTTTCACATTTCAATCATAAAGTCTATGGTTAATACAACTAATACAACTGACATAGACTCTAATTAGAGTACTTCAGACTGTGTATGACCTGCTCTGTATTTGCATCTCTTTGCCAAAAGAACAATACATCCAAATCAGTAACAAGTTTTATTCCCAGGTTCATTCTTAATCACAGCATCATAGAATTGTTTGGGTTGGAAGGGAACTTAATGATCATCTGGTTCCAGCCCCCCGGCCATGCGCAGGGACACTTCCCATCAGCCCAGGCTGCCCAAGGCTCCATCCAACCTGGCCTTGAACACCTCCAGGGATGAGGCAGCTACAGCTTCCCTGGGCAACATGTGCCAGTGCCTCACTACCCTCATCATAAATAAATTCCTCCTTATATCTAGTCTAAATCTGTCCCTCCCCAGTTTATACCCATTGCCCGTAGTCCTATCACTACAAGCCTTTGTTAACAGTCCCTCCCCAGGGAAACTTGTAGGTCCCTTTCATGTACTGGAAGGTTGCTATAAGGTCTCATTGGAGCCTTCTCTTCTCCAGGCTGAACAACACCAACTCTCTCTGCGTGTCCTCACATGGGAAGTGCTCCAGCCCCCCAATCATCCTTGTAGCCCTCCTCTGCTTATAACATCAGTATCATTGTCAGAATGTGTTTAAAACATGCTTGAACTCAGGAAACTTGCATACAGAAATTACAGATCTACCCCCTATCACTGACTTCCTGAATAAACATCACTGTTTTTATCAAAGAAAATTTGCACACACTCCCTGTTCCAGCTAGAATCCAAAAAAAGACAGCTGCATTCTATACCCTTAACTAACCTTGACCATTTGCAAGGAAGCAGCTGGCCAAAGGAGGTGGCTTATAAGGTCTCCTGACACCTTCTGAAACGAGAGCTGCAGGACAATGAACCTAGAAACCGACACTAAAGTACTTCTCAAATACACTTAATGCATAAAATAAATTTTAACTAAAATTGTTATTCAAACAAGGTCATTAATCCACACAGCAAAGGGTTTCTTAGGGGAACAGCCAAGCTTTTATCTGCCTTAACATTTAAGAAGCTAACACTGGAAGCCAAGAAGTCTGCATTCAACTACTCTTTCAGCAATCTTTTCAACAGCTGTCAGCAAATCTGATTACTCCTACATATGTTGCCATGAGCTTGGCTGTTTAAGCACCTGGATCTCTAATTTGGGATGAGAATCCTACTCAACTAATTAGGGAGTCTCTGTTTACAAATAGCATTTTGCATAAGATATGCCTATTTGAAATTTCTATTCATGTTTTCACTTTGGTCAGGGACAGAATGGGTACAAATGCTTCTGAACGTCAAATGAATAGCAGCATCCAAACCCAGACCAATGTTTTAACTGGCTTGCAAACCTATGGGGCATGAAGAATTACAACTGAATTTAACATAACAGGGCCATGGCACTTTTCTGCAGCTTCTTGACACTGTTGCCTAGAATTCAGAACTTGCAAGTCTTTTTCTTTCTTTCTGTAAAATGAGATGCTTTTTGACTGTTACAATTCAAACATTTCAAAAAGCAAGGGGGAGCCTCCAAAGATCAAAATCAGATTTTGCACTTTATTAAAAAAGAGGTAACTTACTACACTTAATACCATCAAATTTATGGCAAAACACTTATTTATATTAGGACAAAGTTAATAGTGGCTCTCCTTAAGTCTGGTCAAGCATCACAGCAGCTCACATATTAAGGTGAAGGTAAACAGCAAGAAAGCCTCAAGCCTATAGTGTGGCCTATTAATGTAAATATAATCCAAGCAGACGCATTCCTACCAGGTTTTAGTTTCCTTACTACACAGCATGTTTGAACATAAAACCCTGTTTAAAGGGCGATGGCCTTTCACCTTCTCAGCTTATGCAGCTGCTGCTCAGACATGTGGCTGTGTGCATTCCTAAGCTCTCCCTGCCTTTTTTTAAAGATGATCAAAGGGACCTGAACTTCACACAGGCACTCCCTGGTCTGATGGGCAGACAAACTTTTCAACTGTTACCCAAGGGGATGTATTTTGCACCTCGTTTATTTACTACAAATATCCTGATTCCAGAGACACAGACACTTGGTATCTTCTACAAACATTACTATCGGCCGACAGATGTAGACGCTTAATATCTTCTGCAAACATCCTGGCCTCTGCTCAGGGATGTAGACACTTAGTCTTAAGGAAATTATGAACTCAGTGGTGACTCAAGGTTGAAAACATGTGATGAAACAAGGAAAGGTATATCAGATAGGGAGAATTCATGATTGTTTAAGGATTACCTGAAGGACATCCTAATCCTAACTAAAGATGTGGAACAGATATAAGCAATTTTGAGTTAAAGTAGAATTGTGTAACCTAATGAATATCCATATTAGACAGGTGTAACAACTACATTAGCCACATGGGATTTGGAGCATCAGTTTTGTATAAATTGGCCTTTAGGGTCTTCAGTAGTGCTGGTTTTATGGAAAATCTTCCACCTAGCACCCTCTGCAGAATAAAAACAACACTTCCTCTTTAAACAAGATACTTTGGTTTTGGAATTACTTTTTATTAATTTCAGGTAACACAGGTCTTGGCATCACCACAGGGTGCAGAAGGCTCCAGAGGCTAACAGGCTGCAAGGGAAGGTCATTTTGGTTTAGCGCCAGAAAGGGAGGCTCTCCTGCCCTGAACACTCCATTTGTTTATTGACACCTCACCACCGCTCAGGACAAAACAACCCATCTTACTTGTTGGTGGCATTCCAGAGCCTCTGGGCTTCGTACAGAGCGCTGCAGCAGGGGAAGCCCCTCGCAGCCCTGGAGCCTCCAGCTGCAGCACCTGCAAGACACCAAATTAAAATAAAATGAACTGAGCAGAATAGTGATCTCCTGAGCACAAGGAGCTCTGAGGTGGGTGGGTGTAGGGGGCATGTGGGGGCAGCTTCCCCCCATGGATCCATTACACATTCAGTGCGTGTGCAGGAACACCACCAACCCCTTGCTCAAACGGGGCTTTGCAAGTGGGTCTGTTGTTCTTCCCCACGCAAGCATCTCCTCTCCCTCAGTTCCACTGTGGAGAGATGCCTTGCCTCACAAATGTTTTAAACTGAAGTATTAAAACATTACGTTCTCCAGGAACTCAGTGTGCCCACAAAAGACTACAAACCACATCATACCTTTCATTCATTGCACTTTTTTTTTACTGCTTACCTTCCCAAGGGTCTTGCTCATTGGAAGAGCAGAAGTATGTGAATATGCTCAATACCTGATTTTTCCTGTATGCATACATACATTTTGTATGTTTTCACTTAATATGATTCCATTTTTTTCACTGTAGCAACCACAATGAATTGTGAGAGAACTGGTGTACCCCGGAAAAAGCCAGGTTAATGAGAAATATCCTCCCCACAGATACAGCACTGGCAGGGTAGAACTTTTCTTTGCCTAAACTACAGCAGAAAGGTTATTTTTCTTATGACACTTGACCATGCTAAAGACAGCGGCTAAAGGTTGGCAGCAATGCAGTTTCCATGTGCCTTCATGCAGATCACAGGGTCATGTGTGCTCTGTTCCCAGTGTACACCAGCACACCAGCTACTATACACTAGCAGGAATGGGTCCAAATCATAGAATGGTTTCAGTTGGAAAAGACCTTGAAGATCACGAAGTCCATTCAGCCCTGCTAAGTCCGCCACTAGGCCATGTCCCCAGGTATGACATCTGTTTGTCTTTTAAGCACCTCTAGGGATGGTGACCACACCACCTCCCTGAGCAGCCTGCTCCAATGCTTGACAACACTTTCAGTAAATAAATTCCTCCTAATATTCTACATATATCTCCCCTGGCACATCCTGAAGCTGTTTCCCCTTGTCCTATCACTAGCTATCAGGGAGCAGAGACCAACATCCACCTTGCTACAACCTACCTTTTTAGGTAGTTGTAGAGTGCAATAAGGTCTCCCCTCAGCCTCCTCTTCTCCAGGTTAAACAACCCGAGCTCCTTCAGCTACTCCTCATATGGCTTGTGCTCTAAAACCTTCACCAGCTTTACTGCCCTCCTCTGGACATGCTCCAACATCCTGATGTCCTTGTAGTGAGGGGGCCCAAAACTTCCCTAGTCCTGCTGGCCACAATGTTCCTGATGCAGGCCAGAGCGCCATTGGCCTTCATATTAATCAACTAGTATGGAATCATACTTTAAGTGAAAATGTATAAAATTCTCCTCCTTCTCTCCCCGCCTTCCCCCTCCTTGCCCCTCTCCCCTCCAAATCTTGATGCTCTCCCTCGCTCCCTCCTTGCTCTTTTTCCCCCCTCCCCATCTTGCTCCTCTCTCCCCCTCTCCCCTTGCTCCTCTCTCCCTCTTCCCCCTCCAACTCTTGCTCCTCTCTCTCCCTCCCCCTTGTCCTTCTCTCCCCCTCTCCTCCTCCTCTCTTCTCCCTCCCCTCCAACTCTTCATCCTCTCCCTCCCTCTCTCCTTACTCCTCTTCCCCCTTCCCTTACTCCTCTCCCCCTCCAACTCTGGCTCCCCTCTCCCCCTCCAACTCTGGCTCCTCTCTCTTCTTCCTCCCCCCCACTTCCTCCTCTCCTTCTCCCTTCTTCTTCCTCCTTCCCCCCTCCCTTCTTCTTCCTCCTCCTCCCCCCTTCCCCTTTCTTCTTCCTTCTCTTCTTCCTCTTCCTCCTTTCCCCTCTTCCCGCTCTAACTTCCCTCTTCCCCTCCTTGCTCCTCCTCGTCTCTACGTCCCTCCTTGCCCCTCCCCTGGTCCTTGTTCTCCCCCACCACTCACCTTGCGTGTCAGGGCCCTCCCGCACCCCAGCGCCGCGGGCGCCGCCATCTTGGCCGCTCCTTGGCTTCCTTCTCTAGGTCTCGCGCGGCCTCTACGTCATCGCTCCGCGCCGTGTCGCCACGCCGCGCGCCCGCCGCGCACGTGAAGGGTTGGGGGGAGGAAGGGGCACATGGAGGGTGGCGGCAGACATGGCGGCGGGGGGCGCGGCCCCTGGTCTAGGCCCACTTTGGCGCTCCGCGGAGCTTTCATGGCCGCCAGCGCTGGCAGCCGGCTCCTGGTGGCCCGGCCCAAGGACGCTGGGTCAGTGCCTGGCGGGGGGGAGTGCGGGGCTGG